>JACCIC010000003.1:5947500-6082500 GCA_018907035.1 Sycobia sp. Sy_11
TCCTCTTCTTTTTCGCGCCGTTCGCTCGCACGGTTAGATGAGGATACTACTGTTATTACGGATGCATATGCGCGTAGATCTGTTTACGTATAATGGTTTGAGAAGAAGGAAACGATAATCGTACAACGATGCGCCCGTTTTAATGCGCGCATCAGACGCGTGCATCCCACAGCGCGACAAAGGCTTTATCGAGCTTTGCGTGACTGCCCTTTAATTTTACTTTACAGCGCTTCGTCCGTATTTTAGTTTCCGTTACGCAGATAAATTTTGTTTTATTCTTCTTCTTCTGCAATTTGGTCTAAAAGTACACACACACACACACACACACACACACACACACACACACACACACACACCACAGTATATTAAATGAATAATAACGGCAGAGCGGAAATTGGTGATTAAAAGCTTGAATCGGCAGTTTTGAACGATTTAATTCTGCATATTTTATGCCCCTAAAATCCCCGAAAATTCCACTCTGTTTACGTTTAATTAGACCTTAATATTTTCGGTTACGACGCAAATTCTGCGCCAGTGGCGCCTCTTAAAAGCTGTAAACTGCTTCGTAATTAAAGCGCGCGCAAATACACGTAGACTAACGTACACCGAGGCACAAAGTGAGATTTTAAAAGTTAACGGGTACAATTCTATTTTCAGGAAAATTAAAAGTTCAAAAAAGCATATTAAAACACGGATATGTGTGGTCTGTCCTATAACTTTATTTTCCAACTGGAACTTGACATTAATGAAGATTTATTGTCGAATATATAGAAAGGAAACTTTCTCTAAAACCAACTAATAGAACAATGAAAATAAAAATACCGAACAGTAAGTAATTTGTAATGATGCAACTAACGAAGCAAAGATAGATATCTAAATTGTAAAAAGTTTTCGATATTCTATCCTCTACGGAATATTACACATGCTTCCTATACCGGATTTTCGTAATAAAAGAGGAGCGCCTCCATTTTCCGAGCGACCCATTTTCCGCCCTCCCCCAGATTTTCGACGAAATAAATTCTCGATTAAACCTTGCTCTTACCAGCGTACCTCGTATACCGTATATATTTTCTTTTGAGCATTGAAATAGAAACTCACAATTCGCGCAAAGTAAAACAGAAGAATCCGAATCGTTCCCCGTATCTTAAGACGAGTTTAAAGAAACAATAAGTTTAGCGAAAAATGTTTTCGTGCCCGGTACTGTTTACGTTATAACTTCGGCGTCGCATCGGTCGGATACGGACTCGGTGTCCAGGACAACATTTCGTATATACACATATATAATAAACACGACAGAACTGTGGCGACCGAGGCCGCGTCGCCACTACAGTTCCTCATAAATTTTCGCCGCTGTCGCGTTATATAACTTTCGCTAATTTCGAATCGAACGAGACGACACCAAATTTCAACGGAACGATTGAATAATGTAATTGGACGCTTCTTTCGAGTCATTCCGTTGACAATGGGCGTAAATATGGATTTGGAAACGATGTATTTTACTGAGGCGAGCACCACTATACGAAAATACGATGGAAAACAAAGCTTTAAATGTGAACGATTTAATTAACCAATTAATAATTTAAGAAAATTAATTTCATTTAACAATATCGTTAAATATACTTATATTAACCAAGAGTGTTTCATGCATGATCGTCGAGAAAAATTCTTTTTTGTTAACTATAAAACAATATTTAATTGAAACGATTAAAAATTTAAACTGTTAATTGTCAGATTAATTTTAAATTTCAAAATAATTACTAATTTACCATACTTAGTATAATAATTAGTCTCTCATGTACTTGTCTTTATTTTAATAAAATAATTAACGATTATTGTAAGGTTAATAATATATAATTAATTGAGAGCGTAGGATTAATTTGCAAAATAAGTTCAGGCTATTCACATTTTATAAAAAAATGTTCTTACAAATATTTTTCTTGATAATAGGGGTGTGTAAGAAATCAAATTCTTAAAAGAAAAAAGCAAATTAATTAAATTATAATTTGCTAAAATGATTGGATAAACAAAATTATTCTTCGTATAAGATATTCATCTTGCTCCCTCAATCGAATACGCAAAGGCTTACGGATGTACTCCTGGAAGCTCAAGCAGCGATAATCCGACTCTCGGCGCGTTCCGCTATCCCCGTGAAGCCCAAGCAAGGAGCGAGCATATATCTTGTCAGCTCGCCTATACGTCGGCCCATCTCTCTCTCTCTCTCTCTCTCTCTCTCTCTCTCTCCCTCCCCTCTTTCTCACTCACTCCCACGATCTTCTCAATTTTCAGCCCCACCCCTTTACCCTTTCGCCGCGAAACGGAGGGCAAAACCAAGGCTTCCGCGCCCGCTTCCGAGGGGCAATCGTGCATCTCGGTACCTCGAGCTCGTCGAGCTCCTGGCGCGGGGGCCGCGACTGCTCGGCCTGACGCAGGCTCCTCGTGCGATCCGACTGCGACTGCTCGCGCTGCTGCTGCTGCTGCTGCTGCTGGCGGCTGGGCGATCGGCGGCGCGCGAGCGCCAAGCGCCGGAAGCCAAGGAAGCCCATGATCTCCGGCTGCTTGAACGAGAACTTCTTCCGGCCCTTGGGGGTCTCGACCACGGTGACGCCGGGCTCGAGCGCCTCGCCCGGGCTCGCGCTCCGGTCCCTGCTGCGCGGCGACAGCATTGTCGGGCTTCGGGCTGGCCTCGCTGTCTTCCGGGCGGCGCCGGCGAGGTGTTTCGTTTTTTTTTTTTTTTTTTGTTTTCTCTTTTTTTTACTTCAGAGAGGCACGCGGCACATTTTGTGTATCAGAGTCTTTTTAGTATCATGTTTATACTGTTGTCGCTGGTGATGTTATAATTGCAGATCCTTGATATTCGACATTATATATGACGTTCCGTTTTATCCATCGATCTGGATATAATTTCCGTTTCGCATTCCGAAAGTTTTCGTATATAAATTATAGATACGGATTTCAATGAATGTAACAATGTATCCTTGAATAACTTTGTAAAATCGCGCTATTATAGACAGTGAATCATACACAAGATGTAGGATTTCATCGTAGAAATTAACCAACGACCCCAGGTCGTTGGAAGGTCACCTTTCGTTGTTCTTACCACCCCCTGTGTTTTTATAGTTGTATAATTATATAGTTACGTCATCGTAACATTATTTTGTATAACTTTTTATCCATTTACTTTATCGAATTTGTCAGTCTACAAATTTGACTTTATAAAAAGGCTTTTAGGGCAACTGAGATCTCGTTAATTTCTTCTAGTTTTCCTATGAATTTACACATGAAAAATGCTCGAAAATTAAAAAATTTCTTTGAAAAACATCAATATATTTGCAGATGATCCGAGTTATGATTTTGAAGTAGCAATGGGATGAAATAAGAACTTCTATTTTTCTCGCATTTGTATGAGTGTATCATAGGTAGACACCGCTTAGTTATTAAGCTCATGACATTTTAAATTTTGATCCGTTTATTTATATTAATTAGCCTTTCAGTATAAACTAAAAGATTTAAAACATATCTTTGACGTAGTCATACAACTCTCGTTTGAGTTTTTATGAGTGTCAATTAATAAAAACAGATCTCCGAAACAATGTTCAAAAATATGAGATTCTTATTCAAAAGGAAAATTAAACTTTCAATGACGTTGCGGATAATACGAGTCATAAAGCAATTCTTATCGCCAAATCCTACAACTATTGTACAAATCATTTTCTTGAATAATGCGGCACTGAAAAGTTATTCAGGAATATTTTTACTTATGTTACATATATTTTTTGTAAAAATTTATGCAATAAAGAAAGTAATTATATAATAGATAGTCTAGTAATTATATCATTTTTTTGTAACAACAAATTTCTTAAAATTTATTCTAATAAAATTATTGTACATTTAACCTGAATATGTTGGCAAATCACCGAAATGTTCTTATATCATATTGATGAAATTGATGAATTCATAGAACAATAGTTTTTTCCTTAAAAAATAAGTGTATTCTATACATTGAATAATAAAAATTTGATCAAATAAATGTTTCTGCCTAATAAAATCAATTCTACATGTGTCAGTACGTAGTTATATCAAATGCAAATCAGAGAACATTTCTAATATTATAATATAAGTTTTATATCACTTTTTTAATAACCCAATTATTTCTCATTATTGCTTATGTCTATCTGCGATAGTATATTGTTATTAAATATATACGTATATTGCTTTACTCCAGACAATGTTATAAAAAACAAGCAAATCATTTGCAATAACAATAAGCTAATACATTCATTATTACGTTTAGTGAATTTTAAATTGCATTCATTATCTATATTTAACGAATATGGAAATTTTATATTGCTACAATATTTTGCTTTTTCATGCAAATTCGAATTTATCTTTTCGCTTGTGCCGCATCCCTAAAACTGCAGTTACAGAATAATGACAAAGTACGCGAAAATTTTCAAGTTATTATAATTTGCATAAATTTATTTGAATAGCTAATAATAATATCTTGTTTTTTATGCACATGATATGTTCACAATTTAACGAAAATTAATTTACATGATTCAAATCATTCGGTAAAATATTTTATTATTTTTCAGATTCAAACAAATATCCTTTTAAATTTAAAAAACATTTTTTCCAATGTATCTCAATTACTTCGTTTTTCATTTAAGTGCCCGTCGTATAATATAAGAACAAAAATCGAAAGTCTCGTTTTCTTTTTCAAAGGAAGGTTAAGAATTGCCGGAGAAAGAGAAACAGAGAGAAAAGGCAGAAATTTGCAGTTTATTCTACCGTCTGTAATGCAACGCTCAAATTTCCATCCCGCGTCTCCACCCCTCAACTCCTTCACTTAACGTTACAACATAAATGTATATACTTTTGCTACTACTAACAAAAAAGAAAATACAAAAGAATCGCAAAAGTTGCTCGATAACGAGCTTCGCGAGAGGGAGAGCAAAAACTTCCTGCCTCTTTGGGTTATTTTCACCGAATGAAACGTAATTATCGTTGGTACATACGCAGAGGCATAAAATCCCCGCTAATTGCCAGGCAAGGTCAAATACACAGGCACACGCGCACGCACATATATATATATATATATATATATATATATATATATATATATATATACATCGGCTAGACTAACAGAGCCTATTTAATTCAAGCAAATTGGAATCCGCATCGTGGTTAAGCATCTTGCGGATCGTAGACTATACGATGATTATGTGCGTACCTTAGGGGAGAACGACGGGGGAAGGTTAACGAGTGCCCTGGTGGCGTGCTATAACAATAAACGCGTTTCTTATACGCTTTCCAAAATAAATCCCGCTACGTCGTTAAACAATATTTATATAAATAGTCTCCACCAAGTGTATATATTCTAAGCGACACACCACGGTTCTGTACAGTAATCGAGGCGTCCAAATTTTATGTTTTCCGTCTCATTGGCCTTCTATTATTCACTGAAAATCAATAAAAACAGATACTAGAGGCGTTTGTTCTTAAAAAACGACAACAAAAATGTATGATAATAATGTAAATATTCGAAGTTAGAAGGACAGCACATTTTGCACCGAAATTGGGGCAGAGTTATGAAATACTTCATAAAAATATTTAATTCTGCATAAATGCCACACTTTGATATCTAAATGTATTATAGTCAATTGATTTTGATGACCATGCCTCTATAATTTTTAATGAAAGTTTTTAAGATAGATTTTAATTTAGCTGTTCAACGGAGGCGTTACTAAATGAATATTTTACATAACAGAAATGCATGAACTATGTGCGTCAATCAACCATGTTAGGTTCAAACGTTACAGTGTTTTAAGTCGCAAAACCTTTTTTAATTGAATCAAAATGTAAAAAATCTATTTAATCTTTAAATACGTTCCCACAGATACAAAAGATTATTTCATTAGCATATTTCGTCAACACTTGAATTCAGCAGTTGTTACTAAAAGCGGAAAAAAAACATAAAATATTCGAGGCGATCGTAAATTGAATCATTGAGAGATAATATAATGAGAGATATCAGAAGGTAGTTTATTCACTATATTGCAAATATCTATTTATAAGAAAAACAAAGTACGTGCTGCGTTCGCTAATGCCGATTAAAAGCAACAGCACCTCAACAATTCAGAGTCCGTTTGAATCTCTCCAAGCAAAATATATCAGATAGATACCTATACATTAAATCGATCCATCACTACATGTCAGCATCAATAAAATCGTCAGCTGAGTGAACAACAGCTGCTGAAAATCGTTTAAAATGACCAAAAACTCAAGTGGATATCAAAAAAGCCAAAAACAACATCTGTCAATATGTGATAGCTTTCGTATTTTAAAATGCGCAAGGAATTTGGTTCATTGTTTACCTCGAGACAGGTAAAACTATCGTTATTGAATTTTGTTATTGCATCAAACAAGCAGAGATTCCGCCGTACATATATGAAGTATTTAATGATTGACAGATTGAATAAGCTAACCCTGATTACATCCAAAATGAGTCTTGCGAAAATTCAAATTTTCTTATACTACACCGTATATATTCTTAAATTATAGGAATTACTGTGACTGTAAATAAAAAAACACTATATTGGAAAATGGAAGAGCGTTAAATCCTAAAACTTTACGGAAATATTTGAAAGCTAATCAGAGCTACCTCACTTAATCTCAACTAAATCCATTATCTATATCCGATAGCTTCTCCTAACCTCTCCTTGTGGGTGAAAAAATGTAGAAAAGCAACCTCAAATTGAAAAGAACGAGTTTTGTTTCACCAGAATCACAAGTCCATGAAAACGATGGTCAATATTGAAGGAATTGCACCTTCAATTGGTTTCTCATTAGCCGCACTATTCACGGACTTTAAAGAAGTGCTTCAGTGAAAAAGATTTGGTTCGACCGAAGAAGTGATTGTAAAATTTAAAGCTAGAAGTAAAAACAAATACAAGCTATAAAAAAATAAGAGGAGGACTGAACCGAATGTATCACCCTCCAAAAAGTGTATCTTGATGTTTAGAATTTAATTTTATCCGAAAGCTTTTGTATCATTTGTTAAGCATATGGGCAGATCAATTTTTGATCGAGCAATGTTATATCCCAACATTAAATTATTACAAATATTAACTAATAATGAAAATATATTCTACATTTGTACGAAGTTTCAAGTCGATTTCTTAAAGCGTATGAAAAAAAAACTTCTTTTAAAATTTTATTTATAATTTATGGTTATGAATATATTTATACTTTAATGAATTCTTTCATTCAATAATCATTCCTCTTACATGAGAAAAACAAATTGCAGTAAATCTGAAACAATAAGAATATTTTTAATAGTTAAAAATCATTTCCCTCGATTTCAGTACATATCATTCCAATCTTACGTATACATACGTAAACAAACTTAAGTATATAAAAATCCATTGGAGATACTAATTCATTATGATTATTATAATTAATTTGAAACTTTATTTTACTTTTTTTCATTTTCCGGTAACTAGCGTCTAACTATTATGAATAAAATTGGACTTTTAGCTAAGAATTTAATTCATATTTCAAAGTTCTCCTGATCAATCTTTAGGCCACATCGCGAAATCCGGCATCTCATCTTTCGACAGCCGCCCACGCTTATAGACGAAACAACGAAGGGAAATGGAACGTGCACTAATCGGACTTCGAGGCAGAGGTGAATCGAGCGACCTCCTGATCCACTGCAATGCGGGGGAATTCTGGGAGGGAAGGGGGTTCAGTTCTTCTGGTGCGCCCGCAGCGTCCGGAGCGCGCACGTGCACGCGCGATTTATTTATATAAGCGCGTTAATAATATTCCCCAAGACCCGCCGGTCGGACGTGATAGGTGCGAACGAATCACGCGCTGTTTTTGCTCGTTAACCTTGTACAAAGATGAACCGTACAAAAAGTTGGTTTTTCCACAGCGGTCCAGAGATTTATCACAATTAGAATTTTACTTGGATTCATTTTATTTGGCGAGATAAGCAGAATTTTTATTTTAGACGCAATTAAATATCGCACGTATTCGTCTTTTTTAGTACATTATTTTTAAATACGTAGCTTTTCATATATGTCGTTAAAAACTAGCTTTTTCGTTAATTTGACTTAAATATAGGCGACGAGCTATGCCAATTTTAACCAACGATTTTCTATTTAATTAAATAAATTCCTGAAATTCTTTCCCTTTGATAAAAGAAGGAGCCAAATTTTGTGGGACGCTCTGCGTCACAACTTACAAAAACTTTCACCCAAACAATCTTATTTTCGAAATTAATACTCTATATTTTAAAATGAGAATCCTACTCTAAAACGTATATTATATTGTATCGATTGTACTTCGACAAGATGAACGATTATTATATACGATTTCGTCAATAAATACATACTATACATACATACATATTACTATATAGTTTTCTAATTTTATAAATTGCTTGGGTTATTATATTCAACGCCTGATAATATTATCGTTGGTAAGTAAATGCAGACAAAAAATAGTTTTCCTTCAGATAAAGCTAATCTAACTACTGATCATTTTGATTTAGTGATAGGAATAACTTTCAAAATGATTTATTTTAATAGGAAGCCCTATTTCTGACCTCCATATTTCAGAAGAGGAGAAAATTCCACATAAAAAGGATGCAATGTATGTACTTATACAAATGCATATTTCTTTTCTTTTATTTTCATTTCAAGTTATAGGCGTTATGATACGCAACCGACGAAGGTAGCATTATTTTCTACTGGTTGGCTGTCTAAACCAACGTGGACGAAAATCACTTGACAATAACTGAAGAAATACATGAATTTGTGGAGGCATGTATACACTTTTTAAGTACAATTATGTTCTACACTTTCAAAAATCAGAATCAAAAATAGACGCCCCTATCTTGGCGGTGACTGTTTCACCTTTACATGACTTGGAAATTGATCGAAAAAGCCGATCGGAAGACTTTTTTTTATATTTGATTTACCGGGATAAGATGCATTTATTGATTCGCACATCCTTTATATATATATATATATATATATATATATATATATATATATATATATACATATATACATATATATACATATATATATACATATATATACATATATATCAGGAATGTGCGAATGAATGTTAATGATGCAATTCGTCTCTTGTAATTTTTACATACCAATAAAAAGCGAATATAATAATAATAATAAATTTTTTTGATTTAGAAAAGTACCTCCCCCCTCCCAGCGCTTATTCGCGTGTAATCTGACATTAGCGTACTCTGCACTCGAAGTACCATTTTTTCTCTCTTTTGCAACAGATTGTCGCGTATACCCTCCCTAACGAGCTGTCCGCCTCGTTAAAACCTGCCCCCTTCACACCCCCCTTCTCTCAGCAGCTCGTCACCACTGCTTTTTCCGACCTTAAAAGGAGGGGGGAGAAAAACGAGACGCGCCCTTAATATATTCACTATGATTGATCGACACCCGTGCACCGCTCGATTAAACAAAAAGGCTGCTGCACATTCGTCAAGGTATTGGCCCTGGGGCGTGAGTAATTTATAGATACATTCGGGAGGGAAAATCAACGTTTCTTACGACGGAATATTAAAATTATACAACTGTCGCAATGGGCCACTGAATTAGTAACGCGGGGGGTGAGGCGGGATTTTAGTGTCCGCGCATACTATAAACGTCGAAGGGAGTAAATGACACTCTGCCCGCCGTGTCTTCTAGATGTGCCTCTACGTATTACACACACACACGCGCACACACATATGCAAAAATTGCTCGACTATATACGCTGCGGCGACGAAGCGCACGTACGGAGATATATATATATATATATATATATATATATATATATATATATATATATATATATATATATATATATAGACTATTATATACTCTGTGATTGGATTTGTTTTGGGACGTACAAGATGCTTTATTTACTCGAGCTTGCCCGTGCTCAGTGAGTTTTATCGATGTGTTTTTTATATTACGACCGCAAAAAGTCTGATGGTAAGCTATATTACTAAAAGCAGTTTTATTGAGTACATTTTATATAGTTTATATATATATATATATATATATATATATATATATATATATAAATTTATTTATTTACTTCAATGCCCGCCGTTGTCTGCGCTATAACTCGAACGAGCCAACTAAATTTTCTAATATTTCGAAGAAGTATCTACGGCTCGGCTTTTACATATATAACGGATATATATTAAAGAGTGAATATAAATGCCAATCGCTCGGAGTGATTTTTCATGATGCTAATATATATGGATACAACTTAAGTGACACTATTCATATAGATTACGAGCAATAATTGAGAATGCATTCGTCATTATCATTTCATATTTTTCATAACAGATGCTCAATACTGCACAGTGTTTTATATATATATATATATATATATATATATATATATATATATATATATATATATATAGTATTAAGGATAAAATAATGTCCTCGTATATTATATCACTTTACTGATAAATAAATTTGTCACAAATGAAACATATTGTTTTTGAATATTTAACTATAACGGGTCATTTTTATTTATTATCCAAAAGATCGTATTTCATAACAAAAATAACTTTATTCGAATTTGTGGGATTCGGTTTTGTAAGACCCAACATTAGTTTTTACAAAACAAATTTTTTGTCTATTTCAACAAAGATGATTTCAGGAAAGTTACATAAATTATTGCGAATGAAAAGAACAAATATGAATCATCTCGTGGAAAGAACATAAAAAAAATAATTATTTTGCGGTTTACGGTAGACGTCAAGACTGAATCCATTGGATCATTTGAAACGTTCAACTTTTTAAGCTATGTTAAATCATAATATTTCTATGTATTTTAATGGACAAATTTTTCATAATGTTAACTTTCGAGAAAGTGACGTAAGTATGATAACGGTAAACGTTAATGTATTTCAGTAAAAAAAATTTTTCAAAAATGTTCCCCAAATGTTTTTAAAATTTAATAACGATGGGTTGAAACTTTTTGAAAATTCTACTATAGTACGTGAACGAATTTGGAAAATGCTGTTTCGAAAATGAATTTAAAGCTCCATATACAAATTATATTGCTATAATTTTTGTTTTCAATCTGAACTGAGTCGTTACCACTAAGATATACAAATACCAAATAGACATACTTGTAATATTTTTATATTCTTCAATTATTAGTGACCCGGATCGTGTTTTTTTAATTTTGACTTCGTTATTTCTCTAAGGTTAAAAAAAGCACAATATGTACTTCTATTTAAATCACATTTTTCAAAAAAAAATACATTCCAAAAATATTATTACATAATATTTCATATATCATAGCAAGCAATCGACGTTCGTTAAAATTATTATTAGCTTTCGCAAGAATTCTAATGTAAATATGAGAGTTTATAATATATATATATATATATATATATATATATATATATGTGTATGTATATATATATATATATATATATATATATATATATATATATGCATCGACTATAACTGAGCGTACACGCAGCTTTAAAGGAATTCAAACGCCGTGGAATATCGTAAGTTCGCAAATATAGAACCGGGCGCCCACTCGATTATCTCTATAAAAGACCAAGTACTTTCTTACGAGGTGATTCGCTTGGATTACGCGAGTCCCATCTTTTCTCCATGTATTCTACATTAATTTTTCAAGCGCTGCATCATTCCAAAGCGCGCGTACGCACATTTTCCCACCAGGACCTCGCGTCCGGCAAATCAGCTGGCCTGGCCAATGGGGGTGGGGGGATATAACTTCGATTCAGTCCTAATTTCCCGCTCAATGCTCTAATTTACGAGAATTGTCACGGACACGAATTGGAGGAAGGGAAAAGTTCGCGGCGAATCGCTGTTTCTATATAAGATGTCATTTTATATTACCCTATGTGCATAAAAATGTGGAGAATAATACAGAGGGGATGTGGGGTCTTACAAAGTAAATTCTAAACATGCGTCGGCTATATACATATATTTATATTTGACGCATGTTTAGAATATCAAATCTATAGTATATATAGAATATATATTATACAGTGATTATATATATATATATATATATATATATATATATATATATATATATATATATATATAAGCATTCGTTTAATACCGGCGCATATAAACCCGATGCATGGTTAAGAATTTGAATCAAATATGACTGAAATTGCGCAGGTGTAGAAATTCAATGGCTTTAACGGTGAAATTATTAAAGTCCCTTAGTTATACATAAAGAAAACAAAATTCAAAGAAAAATGAAAATAGCTCGATCAATGGAAACTTCTAAATTTAATTTCAGACGGAAGTCAATTAGGAAAAGAGAAAATTTGAATTTTCTTATGATTATTCTAGAATTTAACAGTATTAATCGATGGAAATGTTTTAATTTAAATCTTTTAATTTAAAAACTAAAAAATATACTGGGTTCATAATTCAAATAATTTGTTTTCATTAGTAAAATTAATTAAAGCAATTTTGATTGCATGCCATTTTAAAGTATTTTATCTACTTAACTTTTAAATCCAATTAATAGTTGTAAAGGGAAAAAAGCTTTTTGCCTTCCATTTTATTTTCGTTTTTTTATATTAGAATTTATCTCCAGCATTTCTGGACAAAAGAAACGAATTAAAATGGAGTATAATTTATGTAAGTTACTTAAAATAACGCTGACATCGTTTATAATTTGACTTTCTTTCTTTCTTTCTTTCCAGAAAATTAAGATATCAAAGATTAAGAAACTTTTCTTTGTCTCGTAATAAATATTGCGCTTTTTAAAAAACAATCACTGAGATATATATAGCTGTAGTTTGAATGTAGCTTAATGTTCGTCTGAATAAAAAATATAATCAATTTTATTCAGTCGGTGACGTTTAATCGACATCGATAAGACAGTTCAGGTGTTGTTAGTAATACTAAATCTGTGTCTAAACATACGCACTGACACAATCTCAAAATTATTTGCACATCTTTCTAAATGTATATCGATTTTACCAACAACAAGAACGAAAAGAAATGAGTCTAAATCATTTCTCTGTGAACCAAGTAATCATGTCATATATGTATGTATTCTAAACAATATGCGAAAATATATTTATACGAAAACTTTCGACACGAACGATGGATTCGGAAGAATGTTCCGTTCTTACGGTATCCTCCCAGAGCTGTCGATCAACAGGCAATCGCGCACAAAAGCATCTCGACGCCTCTAATCGCTGAGTTCCTTCTCCCCCGCCCCCTCACTACCAGCGTCTGCACAAAACATCCCCAGCACTCGTTTCCATCCGACGTTGACGGAGCGTCGGAATAATTCAACCCGATTAAACTCGCGAATCGCAAAAAGAGCGAGTAGAGAATAACGAAACTGGCACTTGACGATCGCGAAGCTCGACGGGGGGAAAAAGTCGTCGCACCGGGGGCAACAGTCCAGGAGACTCTGCTCGATCCCGCGTCGCCTCGCCGCGGACCGACGGCACGTTCAGCGTCTAATGCCGTTTCCGAGCCTCTTTATTTATAGAGAAAAAAGAGAGAGAAGGGAGAGAGACAGAGACAGAGACAGAGACAGAGAGAGAGAGAGAGAGAGAGAGAGAGAGAGAGAGAGAGAGAGAGAGAGAGAGAGAGAGAGAGAGCGAAGATCACAAGTGCCACGCGAAAGCACGCGATATATATATATATATGCAGAAAATTTGGCCCACGAGCGCGTGGGCGTCTGTACGCGTATATGTATCCAGAGAGTTACATATTAAAAGCAAGATTATTTTGCACGTGTTCAATCTATTCATCATCGCCGTTATATACCTCGCGCCCGATACATGCCGCGCGGCATTATGTCCCATTTGATTAATGAGCGCGACCTGGCCCGGTTAATGATAGGGGCCGGCGAGGAGGGGACCCGGTGCCATCGCCACGACGTCTTCTGGAAAATAGGAAAATTGGCGTATTGCGGTCGACAGTCGGGAGGACGGGGATAGGGGCGAGGTTTTTTTTTTTATCGGCAGATCTCCGATCGATGCGGCGAACCATTACGGAGCTATAATTTTTTTTGCCCGATTACGTCGCCGAGACAATAGGACGCGGTGTGGGGGGAGACGGGACACGCGTGGAACTCGCGGACCCGGACGCTCGGAGCGTTTCTCGTCGGCTTTTTTGCATTTGGGGCTCCGTTAGGAAAGAGCTTTGCATAAGTAGAGCTTTTCGAAGTATGTGTACACTGGCCGTGAGCCAACCGACCCATTGAATTTATACCAAAAGCAATCCGGAGCGTATTATAAAATTGAAAATATGTCGAAGCGCTGCCGTGCACTTCTTGTTTGGCCCGCATCCATCAATCCATCATTTTTCCTGACAATTGCAAATCGATCGTGTCGATCTCTCTCTCTTTCTCTCGTGCCCGAATTGCTGCGATGTATGTATATATATATATATATATATATATATATATATATATATATATATATATATACAACCTTGCGCAACTACCACCAAAACGGTTCAAAATTGTCCGTTAGAAAAGTGTCCAATAAAATTGAAAATAGTCAATTCTCACCTTCTTGCTGGATTTGAAAACGTTGCACCTGAACGAATTGCCGGTACTGTCGCGGGCGATGTAGCTGAAGATCTTGAGATCGTGGCTGTCGTGGGAGACGTAAAATATCCTGTAAATCGGATGATGCATGAGAACCAGCTTGCTCTCGTCTAACCAGTGCTGCTTCTTCTGTAAAATTGGAAACTGCAAGTACGGGCGTTTAATACGGTCTGTTGATAGAGCGTGTCCTTGATCCGCGGGGGACCGAGGGGGGGGAGGGGTCGCGTCGAAGGATATTATGCGAAAAGAATTGTCAAAGATCGCGTAGCGAGCGCACTCGCGTATGCGCTTGGAGAAATTGGTACGGACGGCATATCGGTGCAGCGCTTTTCGTTAAACGACGGAGAAAAAAAATGTTTATAAGCTAGTTGCAACTGTGGTAGAAACGAGCCTTCTGGTTGTGAGAATCAGGCGTGCGTGGTAAAATTTATCTCCGACCATTCGCTCCGGCTCATCGTAACATTGAAACGCGGTTTAAAAAAAGCATCGAGAAATGGCCATTGCACGCGCGACGTAAATAAAGATTACAAGGCCCATCCTCATTTTTCGACTTTTGAAATTCGATGAACGGACGACGATCTGCACGAGATGTTTACGATCGCGCGTACGCGGTCTTCCGCGTTAGCCTGTAATGAGGTAACGGGTTAGCCTTGCCATCTTGAGGGTCGATAGATCAAATCCGGGCAGATGAGAAACGTCGATAAACAACGTGGCTCAATTTTTAACGTGCTTTACATTTTTACGGCTATGAAGAATTGCAGTAGCTTAACCACTCCGTCGTTGTATAGTGTCTTTGGATTAATTTTTGACGAGTAATGTTTTTCTATGCATAAATATTTCATACTAATTTGCATTATACAGTAAGAATAAGGATGTTTGCTATACATCATTAATTCAAAACGATCTTCAATTCTATTCTTCCGCGCAAATCATTTATGAGAATATTGCCTTGAATTAGGATTTTCATGGACACGAGTAGAATCCATCTCAATATCTGTTTTTTAAAAAAATCTATTGTATATATATATATATATATATATATATATATATATATATATATATATATTACACGTTTTAAATCCTACGCTCAGCAGCAAAGTTTAATTTGTCTCTTCATGAGAATTGTGTTGGATTATTGCTTTTCTGTAAACTCTATAGTAAGCGTATTCATTTTATGTAAAGTCCAAGGTAAATATTCTTTAACAAATTGTCAAACAAAATTAAGAGAAATATGGAATACCTACTGTTTTACTGTTAAGACTTTTGCAATTATCATTACATTTTAGTGTGCAATCAAAGTAGCTTTTTCTCACAACCCGCTACTCTATGTAAACGAGCTACGTGATCTATCAATGTTCCCTATGGTCGAACCCTTTTTCCATCGAAATGATATATTAAAGTACTAGAAAATATATAACGAAATGATACTTTTAAGATAATAACACAATTAGTATAAATTTTTACTTGTTTTCTTCATGGTAAAATCTGCATTAATTTCAAATGGCACAATGAAAAATAGCTGTCCTAAATACCGTTTATATAATAAGAATTAAATCGTTAAATCGTTACTTTAACAGTTTGAGTTTTCTTATTCAAAAGAGTTTATTCATTTTTTGCTAACCATTTTTGCATAGTTACAGATAAACTAATTCCACCAGACGTTATATGAAAAAATTTTAGAGTGAAAACTAATCTATCTAAAAATAATCTTGAAAATGTCCTTTATCCTCTCTTTGAAAGTTTTTTTAATGTAAAGTTCAAAATTTTAAAGAAAATACTTCTTCTTTTTTAATCCGGCAATTAAAAAGCGGAATATTTTTTATTCTGATATATATTAATATTATGGGCCAAGATTATCTGTATGGTGGTCGAAATAAGTGTTGGCTCATATTTTCAAGATTCATAATGGATATCTTAATCAGAAGTTATTTTCATGTTAATTTAATGATGCAAATCACTATATGGTTTGCTCTACTTTCTTATATTACTTTTGATAATTGTTTTCCGCTTGTTTAATTCCCTAGTCCAAAACGGGTCTATACTATCTAAATTTGTGGTGTTAACCTTTAAATTCATTTTCATGCCCGCTTTCACATAAACTACTTCTCACCATGCAGCTTGGGCATGTAATATTTTTTGAGAAACGAAGATATGCTATAAAGTGTTTCGAGATATATGTCTTACCCGTAAATTATTCGCAAGTCGAAAATTCAATAAATACAACAAAAAGCCCGAAATATTCTTACATAATTGATCACATACTGCATAAAAGAGAAATGGGATACAATTGAACTTTTCCGGAATATCCCTGAGTTGTTATAGAATAGCGCGGGCGCGCCTACCTTTTTGATTGTGCAATCGGTACGGCGCAGCACTGTATAATACAGGTCTGGTAAGAAGACGAAAACAAAACAAAACAAAAAAAAAACAGTAACAAAAAATAAAAATAAACACACGAAAAAATTCTCGGTGTAAAAAACGGGCGGCAAGGGAAAGCGAAAGAGGGTCCCTCGTCAGCAGACGGAGCATCCTCTTCTTTTATAGATTTATAAGTGCGCCGCGTCGGCGCGGCGGCGGCGCGGCAAACACCAGTCGTCTTCGCCGCGGTCGCCGTCGTCGTCGTCATACCTTTTTCTTTCTGAGAGTGACCTTCAGTCCGTCCACCGAGACCTCCAGCGTTACTTTCTTCTTCTTAATACTTTTGGCCTTGAACTCGTACTGAAAACGGCAGAGAAAAAAGTCTCGTGAGACCGTATACTGAGAAAATGGGGAGGGGGAGGTTTGGCGGGGCGGAGGAAGTGGCGATATAAACTTGTTTTGCGCATTATATGCGAGTATGTATGATATATATGCATATACATATGGTATATATATTTATACTTACGCGTATCCGCCGCATCGCCGCCACGATCTCCATTCGGCTGGTCGGTCGTGGAACCTCCATGGAGCCAATGAACTGTAACGTCAATAAATGCAATAATGAGTCTATGGCTCCCTGTTCGCCACAGGCGCGAAGAACAAAGTGGGGAGAAATGAATGAATTTTAGCGGTTCATTGATGTCGGTATTATTTCATATGTATGTGCTTTGTGAAATGCAAGGCGTTTGTGCACTGAGAAAAAATACATATACGCACATGCGCGCAGAAACATAGTGTGAGGTGGGCATGCATGAGAAGGATAGTAAAAGTGTGTGTGTGTGTTTATATATGGTGTGCTTGTAGGTTTCAACAATATATATCCATGAAGATGATGATTGAGTCGTGTGTTTGATGCGGTACAGGGGCAAATTAAGAAATTTATGAACAGAAAATACTGCAACGCAAAAATATTCGCTAAAAAGTATTTTTTATTTTTGCATAATTATATATCGTAGAATGGATATTGCCAACTATTTGAATGTTATAATAAATATCATTCAATATATAAAATGAGCAGTCATCGATCGAGTATGGTAATAAAATACCTCCGTATCACGAAAACGCAATAAAAAGTTACTACACTTGGATGTATCATATATATATATATAAATTAGTTTATATATTATACTTTATTAGTTCTAGCTCCACAAATTTCTCTTAATTTTATAAATTAAGACTTCCTTGCGAGCATAAAAATTAATCCACGAACCTCAAAAAAAAATTTAAGTTCAAATAACTTTTTAATTTAAAAACTATGAATACTGTCAGATCTCCCCCCTCCCTTCTTCACTTTCTCCCCCCCCTATCCCAACTACTTCATCACTCTACTTGCGCTGGACTTTTTATGATATATTATAGTATTTTAACTTTTTAATGCGTTTTCGTCATACAATGGAATTCTATTATCCCAATAGCCGTATAACTCTTATTTTATTTCATGAACAATACCGATAAAAATATTTATTAATTTAATTTAGAACAGCCGGCATAAGTATAATTTTTATAATTTTTAATGAAAAGTACCTATGAAAATTGTTACGTAATGGGTCCATCCGCTCACAGAATAGCCCAAGTTATTCTATTATTTCATATATTATTTCTATATTATCTACTAAGAAATAGTATTCAACAATTTTCATTTATAAGAAATGCACATGCCCTATTATTTAAAAATAATGTATTATTTAATTTGAGCATTTTTTCTCATAATATCCGCTAATGTTTCTCTAACTAGGTGCAAGTAAATTATAAATTTACCTACTCCCATATTTCCATCAATATTTTAATAAAGCATCAAATTTATGAATTTTCTAAAAACGTCTTTTAAATCTTGAAATACCACTGTTTTTATTAGAGTTGCGTGCTAATTTAACTTTCGATGTTATAGCATAAACGTTTCCAGGGAGTAAAATTATATACTCTGTTAAATATAAAATTCAGTTCAATGTCGTTCTATATTTATTGGAAAAAAAGATTAAGTTCACTAGAGATTGGAGCACGCCGTTCTATAATACGTTATTTAATCCTTTTGTTAAACCGACCGTGTACCTTTTAGAAAATACGATATAGTATGTCAACGATATATATATATATATAACAAGTACTTGATATTTAATCTGGTATGCACGCATATTAATTCTGATATAAAACATGCTATTAATTTTTTCAAATTTTGTAGCGTCGAAAAATAAATAATATTTTCTCTAATTATAAAATTATTTTCAGCTTTCTAAAATTTCAAAACACTCTGCGTCTTAATTTTCATATTTCTGGGACTATCTTACGGATTGCTTGAAATAAATATTTAAGTTTAAACTCCGATATTAAGGATATTGCATACGAATCGTTTGGAAAAAATTTGATATCGCGCAGGAATAATAAACTTAAAAAAGAGCTTATAATAAATAAGAGTAATTAGGTAAGTTTAGTCCTAGAGACTTTCGTCGAACGGTGAACTTCTTTTCTTGGCTTAAAAATCAAATGTAGACCGAGATGCAGTAAAGATAAAGACTTTTCTGTCTTATACTGCTAACCTATTCTATGTTCTTTCACAGGCTATTCGAGAAATTCTGGACAATATCATACAAAAAAGTTCGTTATCTATTACTATGACTTTCAACAGAAACGATAAGGAAGCTTCCAATAACGAGACTATTTTCAAATTGTAATTTTTTTTTATTCATCCGGTTAGAACTGACAGCAAATTTTTCTTCACGTTCATAATATTATCTTTTTTTTCAAGCAGATAAGATATTACTGATCGCAGAGTCAGAGGAAAATTATTTACTTCAGCCACATGTTGTTTAAATCGAATTGAATTTATAAAAATTATATATATATATATATATATATATATATATATATATATATATATTTGTTGATTGATTACAATTCAGTAGCAGAAACACGCACTAGTTTATATATAAGAATAAAAAAAATGTGTTCGTTTCTACCGTAAACACCTGCTCGGCTGGCTCATCGCTAGATGTGTCAGCATCAGTCATCAGTTAAGACACCTGCCTTCTTACACTTACAAGCTCGCAGTAGGTACCCGAGCAAGAAACATAGAACAGTAGCTCATTCTCGCGGAAATTTTATCGATCGTTTGGAATTTTTAATTTTTTTTTTATTTTAAAAAAGTCTGTTCCATTCTTAGGTGAACTGAAATTATTTTCGTTGATGTATTTTAATTGAAAATTTTTAGAATACTAATTTTGCACTGAATAATTTTGACAATCGATGCAATACATGATCAAAATAAATATCTGAATTTACTGGTCAATCATCGCTTTACGGAGTGGGACCAGTCAATTCGGATATTTAAATATATTTATATAATATGCTACTTATCTTTTTTTCCATGCCTCGTATTATAAAGCTTAAGGAGCGGTGGGAAAGTAACGGATGTGTAGAAAATTCGAAATAAAGTAATGCGTTAAAGGCTCTCCGCCCGAGAAATGCTTCGTACAGTCGGCACAAACGTTGGCACATTTATCATTATAAACATTAACGTCCGACTTTCTTTTCATATTATATTTGCTTAAGCTTATTGAATTCTTTTGATTATTGCAACTAATTGACGGCCGATGTACCGCTAGTATGAAATTTTATTATACAAAGAGAAGAGCTTCTTTTTTGTTTTTACAGACGAGATTATAACCGTCCCGCAGTTCAGTATATTCATGTATATTATTAGGCGAAATAAAATTGTATACACGTATATAGATATTTAAGCGATAAAAATTACAGGATATTTTCCATTTATCTATCCGTAATGGCGCCTTCGAGATTTTTCAATTTCATTCCGGGCATAACTTCCGAGTCTTAATCACCGCTTACAGCCTCCTAAAATTCGTACCTACGTACGCCACGAACAAATGAGAATTTTCAAAATCGCGCTTACGTTCCGTAACTTGTATGAATTAATTCGCATTAACGCAGCATTTGAAAACCCTATGCAAATGTAACTCACGTACGCATATCGCGCATATACGCGCTGGTTTGACTCCAGACGGATAATCCATTTTACAAAATTAGGTATACATAGTTCGCGTACGCATATACGTGTATAAAGGTGTATATAGAATTTAAAAAACAAACGAACAATAAGGATACAATACTGGGAAAATAATAATAAATTCGACTTTATACCTGAGCATAGTATAGAGACTAGTTTTAAATGATAATTCTGTATAAATGTTCCCGTCGTATATATAATAATAAGTATTGTGCGCGTGCGTTTTACGAGTTCGTCATCGTCCACGGAGACGTATAGATATTATCTAGCAGTTATTGGGGGTAAAGGTGGGGTTAAGCCTCTGCACGCCAGATATATAATTAAAATTCCTATAGTTATGCATAATACTCTATACGCGTAAATAGCGACCGATACAAACCGATAAAAATCTAATTGAAAAATGCACGCCCGTGTGTGTGTGTGTGTGTGTGTGCGTGCGTGTAAAGAGCAGGAGGAATCAAGAAAGTTCATCGGCAGTAAAAAACATACAACATCTGCTCTCTTATCTGCATATGTGTGTGTGTGTGCATGCGTGTGTATCTATTCGTGCGCACGGGAGAGTCCGTCTGTGAATAGCGTGGTTAAATCACATATAAAGGATCAAAAATAATTAGCCAAGTGCACAGATTTTGTAACGATCCCGGATTGCAGCGATTTACTCGTATGTTTTTTTTCTTCTGCTTAATGCACACGTCCTAGAAAATATTGCTCTTGGCATTGAAATAAATGATTGAAAGCAGATATAATTGGAATATAGGCTTGACTTTTAATTACTTCCTTTTACTAATCAAGTAGAATTAATTTTTGTGCAATGTACATGAATAATCTTTGATTCCGGATCGATACCATCCGAAAAAGATAATTATTGATATTTTTTTAACAGAAGAAAGAAACTACTCTTTGTTTATTAAACAAATGTTATATATATATATATATATATATATATATATATATATATATTAGAATAAAGAAAAAAAAACGCTAAATAGTAATAGTGATTTATCCCACACGGTTTCTAGCATAAAATTTTTTTTCTTTTTGAACGTTTTTGAAGTAATTCACGTTATATTGACGTATATATAGGCGTATTTTATAAAACGAGTCCCCTGTTTTTTTTTAAATTGTACTCATATTACTTTCTAAAAGAAAATTTGCTCTCGGGAGCGAATAAATAGCACGCTTTTACAATCTATCTCCCGTTTATTATTACTTAGAGTTGAATTATTTATAATAATGATTGCTACTTAAACTTGAGTGAATTATTTACGGAAGTCGTTATTCAATAAAGTACGATTTTGAAATTTGACACGATTCTCTTAATCGTTTAAATAGAATAAATTGATGTCGATTTTTTCAGTTTCATAAAATTAAATATTATTAAGAAAAATTTAAAAACACCATTAGTTACTCGAAGGCCTTGAAACAGACTTTGTTGGAAGACAGTAAATTTACAACATATACATGTAACAAATTAGCTTGTGACACTCATCGAAGCTTTTTTATTTTGGTTATTCAAAAATCTAGAGAAAAAGTAATTTGATATGGTTGAAAACTATTTAATAATTGTTATTGAGTGTGTGTGTGTGTGTGTGTGTGTGTGTGCTTTTTTCAAAACAAGTCCCCAATTGCTATAATTCGTACTTGCACTGCTAATTGAAATATCGTCTAAAAGTGTAGTATCACGTGCCTTAGATACAAGCCATGGTTTTAACGATATTCAATGATATACAAATTCAATTCTTCTCCTTGACTTTGTAACAATACTTTGTACCTATAATAGCTATCTCAGCAGAGTTGCCTTTAACCTGATATTTCAGACACGATCAATTCCAAGCACTCAGCCGTACGCAAAACTTTTCCGCTCATCCCTGTCTTTACTGCGAGGAAAAACGTATCGATGTCAACCGACAACTGGAAGGAGGGCAATAAAAGAAAAAAGGAGAGAGAGAGAGAGAGAGAGAGAGAGAGAGAGAGAGAGAGAGAGGAGGGATCGAATCGATCCAAACTTGGCGAGCGCGTGTATAAAAGAAATCGCGAATTAAGAGAAACAAAAGTTCATCGTGCCGTATAATGGCGCATCTTGCGTGCGCCAGATCGGGTGCAGCCAGTTGGATCTATATACCGGTGCTTGGTAAAGCCATGCACGTGTATGTACAATATACATACATACACAGACTTGCACACATTCTCGAACACATCCAGACACATATAAACGGCGAAGTTGATGCGTATAATACACTTGACGCAAAAGAAGAAGAAGAAGAAGTAGAGGAAGGGAAGTCGGAATCGAGCCAAACCAAGCCAGACGGCGCCGCACGCGCTGCTGCCCGCATGCCGCGTTCGGGTCAGGCTCGCCAGTTCCCGCGGAGTGGTTATTATATGGAAAGACGAGTGCGGACAGCACCAGAAGAAGAAGAAGTAGAAGAAGAGAGGGAGAGGTAGGGAGAAAGCGGGTTTGAGCAAAATTACAGAGGGAACAATGGGGAATATATTGCGCGGACGAAGGAGCGCGCCGATACTGTTTGTGTACGTCTGGGCAGTATTAGGGTAGCCAAGAACTTGAGGTATATAATATATAAACGACGCAAAGCGAAAGACGGGACGAGGAAAAATATAATTTCTCGAAAAAGGATGATTACGTGTATATATATATATATATATATATATATATATATATATATATATACGATATCGCGCAATAAGGGAGATTGAATAATTGATTTACCGATGAAGGATCTATCGACGGATCTATATGGACTGCACTTATGCGCGACTATAATGTAGACGAGGGGAACAGAGGAGGATAAAATGACTGTATATATCGTACACGTCAATAAACTGTTATTTCGATTATACGGCATTACGAAACGAATTATTATTCCGGATAGTACTCTAGTTCACGGTATATATATATATATATATATATATATATATATATATATATATATATATAGTAGTTCTACTCGCGTTATCCCATACATGTCATTTGTGGGTTTATCGGAATAAAGGAGAGGGCTATGGGGTTGACGAGGAAATCAATCGGCCATTGGTAGAAATATATTGTACATAATACAAGTTCTGAAAAAAGTAATGACTATCGACGTATTGGCGATATGTTATAAAACGATTGAGAGCACTTATTAAGAAGTACAGTATCGTCTCAGCGTGAAAATTTTATTAAAGTTTAACAGTTTTACTGGCTAAAAATTTATTCGTTTTGCCATAAAACCTTATCAATACAAAAGGAATCTTTAGAAATACGTAAATTTTCAAATAACATAAAAATGTATTGTTCTTTTGACAATGAAATTATACTATTTCCCTGTAGGTATATCATACTTACTACCTTAACTGAGTTTCACGACCTATACAAAGTTAAGATAAGAGTCAGAAGGATGAATATGGTTTTAAACAAGTGCTAGATACACTTGTTAGGATGAAAGATAAGGTTTTTCAGACTGCAGCCTATATACCTTCACCTTGATTCTTAAGGAAAGCGTATACATAAGAAGTACATCTGGATGTTGCCGAGAACATTTTATCTTGCCCGGAAGGTGTAACAGATGTGCAAGTGAAGAACGAAACATGGCGAGATCACGCGATGATAAAAACAGAGAGAATGAAAAGGTGACTGCATATACGTGTACAGGTCAATTACGTTCTTTTTTTTCGAAATAACTGTTTTGTGCACGCGAGTTTGAAAATCCGAGAAATATAAGGCAGTGAATACACTTGCCGTGGAATGCAAAAGAATGAAGATGCTGTGGTCCCTGCACTAAAACTAATGGATTGGAAATATAATTCAAGACTAATTCAGTACTAACATCTTATCGCAAAATAGTTAAAGCTTTTTTAAGTTTCTTTCAATATATAGTACATAGGTGAATAACACCATAATATCTCGCATAAGTTCGAAAATCCAAAAAGTTTGTAAAAGCTGCATGGTGTAATCAATATAAGAGAGAGTATATAATCTACTTTGGAAATAACAGCATAAATAAGGAATGAAAATGAAACAGAATCGCCTACTTAGAATATGAATAATATTCGTATTCTAAAAAGAGGAAAGTGGTTCTCAGCGACTGTTGCCAAAGTCTATATTATAAACTTCCCTCATCATCGTCAACGCCAAATCATTGGCAATTTAAGGCCCTGCAATGCATCCGTCTATGAACAACAAAATTAACAACAAAAAATAAATTTGCTTCTTTCAAAGCCTTCAAATTCACGTTAAATTATAATTCAGGATAAATTCAAATTGATGTTCATGTCATGTTAAATTATCGATTGATCTCTTGGATTTTCCACAATCGAGGAAAGCTGGTGACGGCTCGAGCTAGAATAAGCGACGCACTTCCCTGAGTCAAATTGACGTCAATGTCAATATACCGAGAAAACCGAACTATCTTCTTCCAACACTTATTTCTCGTGACATTACAGTGTACTGCATATGTATACGTCATCCAAGCGAACGAGAGCGTTGATACCGAATAATATATATATATATATATATATATATATATATATATATATATATATATATATCGGCAAAGCTAGCCTATCAATAATATGTTGGTGCTATACATATATTTCATCTGAAAAAAGGCGCTCGCGCTCGCGGGTCGCATGCTCTGCGAGGCGGAATCAGCCCAGGGTGGCCATAAAAAAGGAGAAAAGATCTACACATACACACACATACACACACACCCACACACATTTATATACACAATACCGTGGAAAGGAAGGAAGCCGCAGGAAAGAGAGCGCGACGTTGGCTGTCGCACACGTGCGCGGCGAGTTTCTCTCTCTCTCTCTCTCTCTCTCTCTCTCTCTGTTTTTTCTCTCTATGCTCTCGCGGATATATGCGGTAGAATCCACGCGGCTATCCTTGTTGAGGAACAGGTTCGTGCAATATATACATATAGTTTTTTTTACAGCTGCCATATCATCAGTTTGACGGCAAAGCAAACTATTCAAGCTTTGTCTGCTTCCCAATCTGATTGTGCGTGGTCTACGCACCAATAGCGTGCTAAAGTACGCGGGCTTTGTTGGTGCGAGAGCGAAGCAATACGCGATTTGTCCAGATTCTCTTTATAAGCGAGATTGCTATCTCTGCGCAGCTCTCAAAGGAAATCATTGATAGAGAGCCCGATATTTTTAGATTATATGTTCGCTCTCTTTGGCGCGAAACCAAAGTTCGTACGAAGGGAAAATTTATGATACGCGGCACGAGATAAATTATCGTGCTCTCTGTAGTTTGGCCATAGCAAAGTTTTAGATTGCATTCGAGATTTATCAATACGGTCGAGGTGTATAGAGTAAAGTAAATTGGCAACGTGTATCTTTAAATTTACACTTAACGTTTATTTGATAAATTTTATTGAAGCTATGAAATATATCGGTGTTGATTAGATTGACATTGAAGATTATTCAATCATATAGAAAGTTGCAGTTTCTCAAACATCACCTGGTCAGTTCTCTATGTCAGAAGCTTTTGTTTCATTGTGTACATATTCATCTATATGAATCATCAATGAATCGGAAATCAATCAAGTGAAAATCAAGTATATTTTTAAACCAGATATAACGAGTCCAGGTTTAATTTCATCTGTAATTAAATTACATATAAATAAAGTGAATTATAAACATCGACTCTGGCAACGGAAAACCATTTCAGCAAAAGGACGTTTGAGCGTAAAGACAATAGACCGAATGGACATGATTTGATCAAAATCCATTTTAACGAATGGACATTGGTCAGATTATGTTATTCATAATAGTTAATGAACTTATTATATAGACTAAAATCCAATACAATTTGCGCAAGTGAAAGACTTGCAATAATTAATAGTTATAGCTTATATGATATATATTAACTAAAAAAAAAACACATTTTATGTTTTTAATTAGTTTTTTCTCTCTTACTTTGGAAGGATCAAAGTTGATTAGATCAATTGACCATTTCATCAAATGTCCATTCGATAAAGCTGTCAAATTGTTTCTATATCAAAGTCCTGCTGTGAAATAGTTTCGTTGAATTATCCGTAAAGCACATCACGTCCAGAATTTATATATTCGAGAAATTTCTTGATAAATTTAATTTATACTCATGCAAACAATAGGCAAAAGAAATACACTTCCTAAAATTCCCTTACGAACTGGTAACACAACTCTACTGTGGCGCGGTGAAAAGTCCAAAAGTACGATTTAAACACATAACGCGGCACTCTTATATGGCAGATGGTAAAACGCGCGTTTTACAACCCCGGCTATATTATACGTATAGGAATATTCCGAAAGAAGGAGGATGCGATAAAAAGAGAGGCCATTAAACCAGGCCCCATTTATAGGAAGTAGCATATAGAGTGAAGCCCTCGCGATTCCTCTCCCCTGCATAGACTTAGAGTGCATGTATATATACATGAGCTTGCCGAGCACGTGCGGTGCGCTCGCACGTAGAGGCATGCAGGGAGGTGACAGAAGGCATTGTGTGATAGACACCTAGGCTGAAGTATGTGTGTGCTTACGCTTACGTTTACGTGTTTATGTGTGTGAGCGCCCGCACACACAATAATATATAGATTTATATATATATATATATATATATATATATATATATATATATATATATATTATACACAGCGACGAACCTTGGCGTTGAAAACGATTCCGCGATGGAAGGCCTCCTCGCTGTGCAGTGGTATCCGCGTGTCGTACTCGTCATTGTGCACGAGGTTATACTGCTTCTTCGAGGGCATGCTATCTCGGCCGCCCCGGGCCTCCGCATCCGCCTCCTTTGGCGCGTCGTCGTCGTAGTCGTCGTCGTCGTCGCTTTCGTGTCGTCGGCCTCTTCGTCCTCACCACTGGCGCCGCTAATTCAGTGATGCTCTTTCTCCGGCGCGCTCTTTGTGTTTGGCTCGCTGCGCAACCCCTGCGGGAGCAGAATAAAAAGAAGAAGAAGGTTAATATACGCATGAGTGTGACAAAAAGAGCACGTTTTGCACGATTTCTCACTTTCTACACACACACACACGCATACGCGTGCGCGCGAGCAGACCGTGAACCCCTCCTGCGTTTTCTTTAATATGGTTTTCTTTGTCCGCGAGGAGGAAATCGAAAGCGTGCGTGTTCTCCATCCAAGGGGAGTGGCAGTTACGTATGTATGTATATATCTGTATGTATATATATATATATATATATATATATATATATATATATATACATATGTTGGATTAAGAAGACCGGAACTGTCTAGAGGGGTTGGCGGCCAGTATTATATTGCGTCACGTTGTTTCCTAGTATTTTTCGATAATTTGGTCGTCGATAAACTATAAGACTCCGTGAAATTCAACCGTAGTTCGTTCTCAGTAGATCGAGTCAAGGAAGTGTTAGACCAACCCTCGGATATATATTAATCCAATCGCGTGTTTCCGAAAGTCACTGACATATAAATCTTTCAGTGTTTTAAATACAATATAATTAAAATAGAGATTGATTATATTAAAGTTTGAAGTGAATTCTGAAAAGAGTCACCATAATTGTGGCTTGATGTAAACATAAAGTGTATATATCATTAAATTAATTTGTAGCCTATGTAATAATCTACATTTATTAACATTTACTTCATGCCTTATATAAAGGGATTCTCAATTAATGTATAATTTATATTGTTATATATTCTTTAGATGAAGTTAAACAAAATTTATGTAAATATATTTACATATATGGCCGTTTATAAGAACCGAATAATTTCTAAGTCATTTGTAACTAATAGTTAACAAAAATAAATTGAGATTTTTCTTTTAGGTATTGAATAAAGAATTAATTCTTGAACATCCGTGCGCACGTAGACATTACATTTCTATTCAAATTATAGAAATTAAAATTTGTAATTTTAAACTACTTTTATACTATGTTTAATACTCTTCTTATATCATCATTTTTTTATATACTCTTTTTCATTTTATTCATGTTCAATTAATGATGTTTTTACTATATAGGCCTGATGAAATATAATGTAATAAACTTTAATAGCATTAAATGAAACAAACAATATTTTATAAATAAGGTAAAGATCGGCAATATAAGAAGATGTAAATAGGAAAAACATCCTTTCCCTCTGCCCACAAATCCTTAATGCGCTACATTCACGAACGAATATCTTTATTAGGTATCCCTTAAATTTGCTGAACTGTTGGCATTTTATATAGATACACGTCATATCGATTCGCATACGAATTTTTTGTCCTTTCCTCTCCTCCTATCTCTCTCCTTCTTTCCGAGCCTTAGCATCGCACAAATCACATACTACAGTCTCCAGATTTAGTGAATATAACGGGGATAAAGGGCGAGAAAAAGATAGATAGAGAGAGAGAGAGAGGGGGGATACTTGGCCAAGGTAGGGATAGGGGAGAAGTTAGTGGCACTTATGAGACTGGCGAAATATGCAAGAGGGCTGTCGATTTGCGCCAGCCGGGCGAAAATTTCTGCCGTCTGCGCGTTTTTTCCCTTCTGTTGAAACAGTGCGGATCTCTCTGTCTCTCTTCTCTCTCTCTCTCTCTCTCTCTCTCTCTCTCTTCTCTCTCTCTCTCTCTTTCCCTCTCTCTCTAATCTCTCTTGTCTCTCCCACTCCCGTTGAAGCTGCAAACGTATGCTATATTGCGCAGCTTCATCGGGCTAGCATTGTTCAAGCGATGTCCGTATATTATATATTTTTTTTAGTAGGTACAGGTACATCTCATCCCCGTGAAAAGAAAAATGCCTCGGTAAACAAGAATATTGTTCGTTCATGAACGAGATGATGCTGACGCGCGCAGACCGATTATGTGAGTATGATTGAAGTGTGCCTGTAAAGCGTATCGTTTCTCGTTCTTCAATTTCATTTCAAACGCTCGGATTTTTATGCGCGCCGATGTATTTCGCAATCTTATTAGATGTTCCAGAATAATAAACATAAGATCGTAAGGGATCCTCAATATTGGCACAAATATCATACACGATATCATATATTATCTGCATATTGCTAATCATCACAAGCAATTACAATTTAACTAGGACACTGAAAGATCTAAAAAAACAAGTTGTTTCAGAAAAAAAAGTTAGAGGCTGTTATTTTAGGAAATAAAAATTTTTATATAAAGTTCTTAAAGAGCCTTTTGTCATGAAAGCTTCAAACTCAAAGTAAGCATGCAAAGAAAAAATACAAGAAGAAAAAATCTCTCAGGAAATCAAAGAGTCTATCAGATTAAGCAATTCAAATTTGGATGCAGGACCTTATAGTAAGAACTCAGGTAGACAAACGATATAATGCACTTCAAATATGAATCCAAATGACTGTTAAAAGCAAAGTATGTAACATACTCAACGAATCATTATGAGTTCTGGCCAGTTTCGATGAATTACTGCACAGATTCATTCGCTTTTTACGATGGGCCTAAAAGGTATTAGAAAGAAAGTTGTACCGTAACTGGCACGAATCCACAATATATGAATAATGCGTTATATACTTGGTCCTATTATCATATGAGAGTCATTTTGACTTATGAGAAACACATACTGTTGATTGTAAGTAGTCCTTATGATAAAGGTTTCGGAACCAAAAGTAAGCAAGATGATCTTTTTGACTGTATTTTTTTCTTTGGAGGTTGACATTTTAAGTTTGGAGTATTTAATTGACAAGGATCATACGAAAATTGGAAAACATGACTGCACGTCTTCTAAATCATAGCATTGTAATTTACAATTAAAAAAAATAGGTGTCCCAACATTAAATTAAAAATAGATCTAAACCTTTAGGCTCCTTACTAAAGTCCTCGACCCAAGATTCGGTTAATAATTCAAATAGCCCGTCTGATTCACTATAAAATTGATTTTATTGAGCTTTTTCTTAAACGAGTTAATGTAAAGTTAAAATGGGACATTCTGTACGTATATAAAAACGATACTGAGTTATAAAACAAAAAAGACTAAAGGAAAATTGATTAGCATAAAAATTAACAGGAGCAATTATTCTAATAGTAAAATTCTAATTATTATTTCATTTTTAGAGAAAATCAGACATATTTGATTGAAAATACTATTACCTTTTAATAAAGACTGATTTATATGAGAAACTCATCAAATATTAGGCATGAAAAGCGATGCTGACGATTATTTCAACGATGCTACAATAAATTATAATGGTATTTAATATATTTTATATTGAGCATAAAAGATTTATTGCAAACGCATAAACTCGATCTTTTATATCCAATTTAAATTGATTGTTCTCTACTTACAATAGAAAATCTTTTATGATGTTTAATAAATTATACATAATAAAGTGTAAATGAATATATAAATCCGATAGCTATATATATATATATATATATATATATATATATATATATATATATATATATTCATAGCTTTTCATATATCAATAAATCCATAATACATAATCATAAAAATATATTGAAAATTCTGATTGAAAGAAAACTACATAAACACGGTGACCGAAATGTTAAATCACCTCATTATTTTACGGATTGCTTTATATGATTGTTATTACAGTTTTAGATTATACAAAGATGCAATTTCTATGATTATATAGAAAAACACGGATCGGCGACGAAGTATATACTTATTTCTGCACGTCAGTTAGTTCCTATACCGCTGTTATAAACTCGCGTGAAGAAAGTATACTGCAAAAAAATATATATGCAGGCAGAGAACGAAATAACGCAATAAATAAATTAATGAAAAAAGTTCGGACGTCGATATATTGATGCTGGGAAAGGAAACAGGAGAAACAGGGGACAAGGAGTGCGCTATATATATATATATATATTGCAATCATACATCGGGTTTTAATAATTGCGAGAGTGCGGTACAAAATATACATATATATATACAAAATATATGCACGCGCACGTGGCGCTGAATTATTAAATCCAGGAAAGTGAAAACAACGAATGGGAGAGGAAGTTGTCCGCGGCGCAGATCCCCTCGTGCGTGGAATAAATAAATACGGCGGATCTCATATATCCCACGCTGAACAGGAATATCGGCTTCAATGGCGGGGGCGGGGACGTAGCATAGGTAAAATAAAAACGGGAACGAAAGCGCGCTCGGGCATCAGCGGGGGTGTGGGTGGTTCCTCCCGTCGTGGCTGATCGGATTTTTGTATTTGCTCCGAAGCACGTACATGCGCCCAAGTATTATATATATATATATATATATATATATATATATATATATATATATATATATGTATATATTTGCTTTGTGCAATTTTCACGCTTTTAAACAATTTAGCAATTTTTTTTTTAATTCTTAGACGGACACAACTGTAGTTTATTGTTTGGCTTCGGATGTATTATTCACTGCGTGTTTCGACGCGATGAAAACGATTTTACTGTTCGTTTCGATCGAACGTATTTCATATTCTGCACGTAGTTCAAATTTAGGGTGAAAATAAAAAAGAGCTGAAATAAAAAATACGCACCAGATGAATTACTTCTGATATATTTTTACGTTTGGAAAACAATTATATTGTCAGCATTGCGCTAAGATTGTTTGTCTTTTATTCGAAGTACAAATTTGGATTAAAAAGTCTAAAATTAACCTTATATAATTTGAAAAACTATTATCTAATCATCCATTTTTTAATAAAATATGAGTATCACAATTTTTAGTAACGTTGAAAACGCACTCAGGAAACGCACGCATTAACTGCGATAAATCAGCGGAGATTGTCGAATATAATTAATATTATCAATTGATATAAGTATTAAAAACCATGGCTTAAATTAACGCTCACAACAGCAAAAAATGATCTGCCATCATCACGTCGCATTTTCAAAACGGCAAAAAGATGTCATGCCATTTATATATATGTCCATATATACGAACGATTTTTATCGTTTAACTTACATTTTTTTCATACCATTGTCAATATGGACATAATTTCATGACTAGTCTTCGAAAGTTCTTCTGAATAGTTTTAATTTTTGGAACTATCGTCGGAAACGATTGACCCCCTCCTGAAGAACACTTATTTTTACGAGTCGAAAATTTTAACTTCTTTCACCACCGTTGACTCGTTTGAGCTAATATGTTGCCGAGCTATGTTCGAATCATAATATGTACTACTACATTTGGAGACGCCTAAGTAACAAATTTAGGGTCAATTTTAATGTTTCTGATAAAAATGAAAAAAAGTGTGTCAGTGAAAAATTTAACGACTTTAGTTGAAAATTATACATCAGTAGATGAATTCTAAAAATCTATAAACCACACAACTCATAATCCGCTGACCCTGTACAAACTTAGAAAGCTATACACAAACGTATCTTCACTTTCATCCTCAATTTAATCCTCAGTATATATATAATCATCTTGAGATTTTGATTCCGATTACTATATATAGTTTCCACAAGTGACAAAAAATTCCTTCGAGAAAGTCTTTTCATATGTAATGTGCGATCAATCGGTACAAAATAGATATCTGTCTGCCTCTTTCTCTCTCTCTCTCTCTCTCTCTCTCTCTCTCTCTCTCTCTCTCTCTCTCTCTCTGTTTGTGCGTGCGTGCGTGCGTGCGTGCGTGCGTGTGTGTGTGTGCTTGCGCGCGTGTGTGTGCACGCACACATGCATGTGTCTGTGGTATATTTGACAGAAGGTGACGTCGTTCATTATGTACATCGTAATTCTGTACATAAAGGTCAGTTTGTAATGGCAATTTTTACATTCGTATAGCTAATTTTCTTCAAAAATCAATATGCGATAGATTCGTTTTAGTCAGCCTCGTATTATGGAAATGACATTATATATATATATATATATATATATATATATATATATATATATATATATATATATAGACATGCGCAAATGCGGTTAACAATATATACGTTTTGCGGTGTGTGTGGATTATTGGGATTCGTCATATTACGCATATGAAAATAATCATCTTCAGGTTGAGATTTATCGATGAAAAAAAAAACAAAATAAAAGGTTATCGAGCTGATTTAAAATTAGTAATTGCACGGAAATATCAGAAATATCAGAAATGTGTGTGTGTGTGTGTGTGTGTGTGTGTGTGTGTGTGTGTGTGTGTGTGTGTGTGTGTGTGTGTGTGTGTGGGCGTGTGTGTGTGGTGTGTGTGTGTGTAAAGAAATTTCCCTAGAAGATTATATGGATATATACGATTTCAATATATACATATATATGTATATATATATATATATATATATATATATATATATATATACATATACATATATAGCGAACCACAACAGTATTCGAATACGAGTAAGTTCAAAATGACTAGGTCGCACGTTGCATTATAGCTGTCAGATTTTAATTCGGAAGATTGTGTGCACCGCGGCACATCGTATATGCAATATATATGACTTACTGTATGTAATGCATAGATATAAGTTAAATAATTTTCAGAAATTTGAATTCGTAAAGTTCCGTCCATGCTTCTTTACAGTTATAGCGCGTATTCTTTTTTATATTTCCTATTTTCCCTGGTTTAGAAATTGCAAGGCCAGAAAGTTTTGCAAAAAATCTACATGAATCGTAATTCGCTGTGCGCTACGGCATCTTTAAATCGATTGCGTTTGATTCACTTGTCGCTTTGTTTCTCAAATTCTAATTACTTTGAGTGGTTCAATTATGAAGTTGTTAAAACGAGTATAAAACTGTTTCAAGGAAAGCCTTGTGGGAAAAAGAACGGTGCAATTTTGCTCGTACAATTTTAAATGTAATATACTCATTATTTCCCCGATGGCTATTATTCGGTGAGTTAATTAACTGATTTATAATCAATAAAATTTTATAATTTTTCTCAAAGCAAAATATACTTTGACATAATTTAACGGATCATAATTAGCTGGGTTATTTCATGGATGTAAAGCGCAGATATAATATTCAAATAATTTTTATTTTATGATAAAAAAGTGTCCAATCAAATTCAGTCGATGAAAAGTTGCATATTACTCTAAAAAATCAATATCTGTACATTAAAAGTATATTCTGTGTATGAAAGAATAAAAAATATTACTTAAATCTTTATTACTATCAAAAAATTAATAATTACTTATCCTTGTTGTAATATATCATCCTGTAATATATAGTACAAATTAGGCATCTCTGGATAATAATTTCATCATATTTCAAAATGAACATTTATATTTTAAGTGTATTTCCGACTTTTAATCGCTTTTATTGCATATATTCTGAAAAACAATATAGTCCAATCCAATAAATATATTCATCTAAAATCTACGAGTGCAACGATTCCTCGAAACAAAAATAGCATTTAAATATACTTCAGATGAGCGTATTTGAATTGGATTACGCCGCTGAGTCATAATCTATTTATTGCAACAGTATAGTAAGCAGAAAACGCAATTACATATACGGATTTAGGGACTAAATGCTACTTTTCTAAAAATTGTACATAAAATTTGATTTTACATGGTTTTCAAGCAAAGCATTTGTTTCGTTCCTTTATTCTTTAAATAGGTAGGTGTAAAATTGCATTTTACAATCGCTATCGTATGATTTTTGAAGATTTTTTTTCACTGCAGTTTTGCTGTTTAAATTTGTCTTAAAATGCTTTGAAAGCTGATTATCGAATCTGTCCCTTTAACATTTTGCCGATTGACACGTCGAATGCCGAGCAAAATCTTGGAAATTCCGTCATATGAAATGTGAACGGACAAATCACAGCTTGTAGGGTAATGAAAACCAAAAGTGAAGTTATAGTATTATAGATAGTGTTATATATTCAAAATAGCAAAGCGCCATCCAATGGGCAGGCGATCATCGAACTGTAGGTTTTATACCGAGCGACTTTTACTCGAGAACCGGTACACATATCTCTGTATTATATCGCCTGTATAATGATCCACCATGTGAACCCACGCCTACGAATATATATATATATATATATATATATATATACAACCTGCACAGACTCCGCGGTGGTTTCGAACCGCGACGAGACGGCGGTACAGCGTCTCCCTCTCAGCATCGCATCCATGTGGCCATATATATATATATATATATATATATATATAAAATAAGAGATAGAGGGAATAAAAAGAGATAGAGGTTGACGCTGGCTCGCTGGCGCGATGAATCACGCGGCGACCGGCCTCTTTTGAGCAAATACGAAAGAGTCTGGCGCGCGCGAGCGGAGAAAAGAGAAAGAAACTTGTGGCACGCATATATATATATATATATATATATATATATATATATATATATACATATATATAATGTAAATGTGTATAAAGAGGAAAAAGGAAGCGGCGCGCGATCGGACACGCCTCGAATTCTTCCCTGACCCCCTCCCCTCAACATCTCACGCTAGCGTATGCGCGCACACACACATATATATCCGACGCTCAGGCCGGTTTTTCATCTATATATATGTATATATATATATATATATATATATATATATATATATATACATACATATATTCCTCCCTTTCTCTCTTATAAACTTGCGCGTCGAGGAACATCTCCAAGATAATGGAGATTGCAGAGAGACGGAGAACCAGTCTCGAGTAGCGCCGACCTTGCGAGAGAGAGAGAGAGAGAGAGAGAGAGAGAGAGAGAGAGAGAGAGAGAGAGAGTGGTTGATAGAGGATCGGTCGGCGCACCGGGAGGCGAGCGCGCGCCTCGCGATGCCCGCGTGCGAGTTTATGAATGAGGAAAAAAACGGCTGACGGTATATGGATGGTTTTATCGCGCGTCCGCGCACGATGGCAACAGGCGGCCGGCAGCAGGCCAGCAGCTCGTGCCGCGCTCGAGCGATTCAACCGTGCTCCGGCGCTGGGGTGGCGGATGAGGGCGCTCGGTGAAAAATCCGATTTTTTTCCCCCGTCACGCTCGATGGAATATTATCGGCCCCCCACCCCACCCCCCCTCTTATAATACGCTTTCTCATCCTGTGAACGTTAATTGGAAATCGGTGACTGGGCAACGACGATACGGATACAGCGGCCGACGATTATCATTATTCTCGGTATTTGGATTAAAGGATTCGACTATACAGAGATTAAGGAGGCGAGTCTACGAGATGCTGGAATATATCCTATGTAAGGAGCGAAGCGACTCAGAGATGTTTCTGAAAGGTCTTGCGATGGAGGAAAATAATTTTTCAGTAAAGACCTCGCTAAGGTATAGTGAAAGGAGCTTGCTGGATATCTGCTGTTTTCATCAAAAAGAATTTTATCATTTTTGAAAAATCCCGTAAAGACCGGTTTCGGACCGATTACTAAAGTAGTTCGTTAATATTCTAAGAAATATATCCGATGAAAAAGGTACTATCCTTAAAGAATCCTTTCAAAAAAATAATCGTAAACTATCCAAAAAAAGAATACTTGAAAGAATTTCGTAATCACTGGTAGATTCTTGCGGAATCATTCTAAGAAAGCGTCTGGAAATATTGACCAATATTATGTTCACAACAGATTATAAGAGAAATTTGTGAGATAGTAGGGGAAAAAGCAAACACACGTACTATCACCTGCTATCACCTACAAACCTTTTACAAAAGATTCTTTAAACCTTTCTTATTGAAATCCTTTCGAGAAAGATTTCTGAAAGATTAGCAGACCTTTTTTGGGAAACTTTCCGAAAAGCCATATTAATCAACTTACTTTTTTGGTGCTTGCAAGAGTAAACGCTATTTTCGAACTCAGTAAGGAACAATTTCAAAAAAGACATAGAAATAACAACGACCATGGTACCAACGAAACGTATAAGGATTTTCAAAGGATTTTCATGACTTTTTTCAGAAAACTGTCTTTAAATTGCTTCATCAATAATTCTTACTTCTTCTCGAGGAATCCTTACAGAATGACTTTTGATAGAATATTTATATAAGAAACTTGGTAGAATCACGGAAAGTTCTCTCACGAAACCTCTCGTAATCCTTTCTGGATAATATTGCGCGATATCATCTTAGAACTCCTTTGTAAATTCCTTGCTTCTACGACAAATATTATTGAAAGTTCATTTTAATAAAAATATTTTTGACTACTGAGTTTTACTAATGTCCAACAAATTTTAACGATCTATCTAATTTTGTGACGATACAGTTATATTCCAGGAAAAATTATTAAGAACTTTCAATTGTTTAGGAAATTATAGTACAAAAAAAAATAAACGTTAAATAATCAATATATGCCTTACATTGTGCGCAGTCGATCTAAAAATCTTAACGAGTTCTTGCAAAAAATGCGAGTATTCTGCACAGATCGGGTAATAAATTTAGTTAAAGAACAAATTTTTTCCCGCACAATATATTATAAGTGGATATAAAAAAATATATATTTCCAGTCTATATATAGATTCTAAAAGCTTCGAGCATATTATTTTGGATGACCCTGAATTTATTGACAAAGAAAAAAGAATAGAAACTTTATACATGTTTTATTTGTTCGCAGTTGTTTATAATGACGTTTCTGTCGGGGCATGTGACAATAAAATTATTTATTTTGTATAAAGGGGGAACTTTTTCCTTGTATTTATTTAACATAAAAAATTTTAATTTATTATCTACATACTTTTCGATTCGATGCGTTTTTTTTTTTAAATTTTTAGATTATATTTCCGTGCATGGAACATTTATTATACTATAGTCTTATATATATAATTCCCAGTAATTTCAGTACACCCCGAGCGCAATCTTAGAATTTTGAATATTTTATGTCAGTATAATGTCTATGTAAAATTATTGTGAAAGAGGGAGGATTAGAAGATAATAAAGGGTCTCTGTACCTATTATTTGAAATCTTTTATGTATGTCACGGGCGGCGTATATGTGAATCGGGCGCTCTCCGTAATGACCGGTCATTGCATATATATAGAGAATGCCCAACTGACGAACTTACCTCAGTGTACACACTTTCTACTTCTAGATTTCTTCATCATAATCCCACGATATCCCACACATAAATAAAGTCAAGTTAACTTTACAGATAAACTTTTGTCTTTTGCTTAAACTATAAGATACTGTATGTAAAAGTGCTTTAAAGCAAAGTGAAGCTTATGAGTATATTAACAATTGACTATTCTCAAACGTATATACTAATATAATGTATATGACTACGCGCGTCGTCGCATTAGAAGCAGGTCTGTTTATTTTTTGTCGATAACAATTTTGTAAAAATATGTCACGTTTTTGATGAAAGAACGTATTTATAAAAAAATTGTCCTTATTCCGCAATAAATTTCACTAAGCATTGTTAAAACAGAAAACAACTTTCACACTCATCATTGATCATCGTGGTGTTCTGTATATAAACAATAAATTCCGAAAAATAATATCGATCCCTTCAACACTTTACACGCGTCAGCTCACAGAAAAGCACAATTACATATAAAGTGCCGGGGGCACTTCTCAGCAGAATTCATACATTCCGAAGTATTTTCCTCCAGGTACACACACGCCCGCCCGCGCACGATACCAATGGAAAATTTAAATTTAAGAAGGTGAAAGCAGTCAGGTTCTCCTTGGCTAACCTAGAATATAGCTTCTTTTTATTATTTTTTATTGTTTTTACTTTTTAATCAAATTAATTTTTATTTATAGACAATAAGTTCTATTTCAGATTCTTCGAGATTGATAATAAACAAAAACAGTCTGACTCATATTCTTTTAATATAATATATTATAGTATAAAGACTGATGAAAATATTTATTAATTTTATTCAAAACAAGAGACATAAGTGCAATTTTTAATTATTAATATATATATATATATATATATATATATATATATATATGTCTGCATATATACATACGTCTATATATACGTATAATTTGATCTCGATCTTAAAATCTTGATGGAGACACGGCGACGCCGATAGGCGCGAGTGGTACGATAGGTGTGCGAGCCACGCTCGAGCGACGAGGATATATATATATATATATATATATATATATATATATATATATATGGAGCTCGAATTCCACGCACTGCCTGCCGGCGAACGATCATTACGGGATGGATGCACCTTTGTGTATAATGCCCTCCTATCCCTACCACTGCTCGCGTGTAGTTATATGTGTTCAAACACACACGCATAGAGAGAAAGAGAGAGACAGAGAGAGAGAGGCTTTCTTTCTCCTTGCCTCTGTGTCTTCCAAGCACCTGATTCAAACACGATATTCACCTTGGCTGCCGCCCGCCCCGACATCCTCCTGATAATACCCGGCCGCAAGCAGTGCGCTCCGATAATTTCAAAGAGAGAGAAAGGGAGAGAGGAAGGGAGGGAGTGCAAGAGCCGTATAGTGTAACATTGGCCTCTATATGGCTTTCGCATTTCGCATCATCGGTCACTGACGCGACCACGAGTTCCTCCGTCTCGTTTCGTTGTACAGTATATAATATATATATATATATATATATATATATATATATATATATATATATATATATACTATTTGATCGATCGCACGGGTGAGCGATCTGATGCCGAACCACGACACTGCTTTCGCCTTTGTTTGCCCATTCCGTATACAGAAAGACTTCGAACGGGCTTATTTTTTAATCCAAGCTTAAAAATCGCCCATCCGAATCGAGCCAGATATTTCATTAGGGGCGTGAGCAGGCTATTTTTTTCATTTTTGTCGAGGATCCTTTGAGATCTCCCCCCCCCCCTCCTTCAATTGATGAGTATATAATCGTCGGTGAATTCGAGGCTCTAACTAGTTTTTTAGATTATATAATGCGTAATGCAGGGCGATCAGTGGACAGGCCCTCGAGTACGAGACGAAAACGAGGATAGGAGAAAATTTTTCGATTTCTTATTAACGTACGTATACTCATGCCTTTTAATTTCTCAATCAAATAATAATGACTCGGGTAAAATGTCGCGTAAAAACGTAAGTTTTAAATCAATTCGAGAAGAATCAACTCATACATCTCCAACCATATAAATTTTTCCTACTTTTAAACTTTAAGTTAACGGTCGAATTATATTTGATGGATAACAATATAGAAGAACCTTTTCTATAGAATATAGTTTGGTTTAAAAAGAGAGTCAGAATGTCGAAGCCGGTTAATAAAGTATTAGAATAAGATTTAAAAAAATGTGAATACAAATTGAGCTTAACGGTATAAGTTTAATACCGTGACTTCTGAAAAAAATCTATATATGTTACTAGATTATAGATTACAAATTATTTCGTAGCTGCGTCCTTATTTCCGGAGTCACGTAACCGGTATTGCATTCCGCATGTTAAAAAGTTTCCGGAATTCCAAAAGGTGTGCGTGCGTGTGTGTGTGTGCGCGCGCGCGCGCGTGTGTAGTAGGAGTAGTAGTAGTAATAATATTCGGCAACATATAGTTGCGTCAGTGTTCGTGTGCATGCCTTTGTATCGGTGTACTTGTGCCTTTAATATCTATCTTTAAATTCTTTCTTGTTTAATGCTTAGCGAAAATGAATAATTGATATCTATTCCTTTTTCATTCTAATTCATTAAGCTATGCATTTTATTTGAATTTAATTGAAATTTGTCGAAGTCCCCCTGAATTCGCGCCGCGCTTCTCATTTATTTCCTGACGTAGAAAACATTTTTATCGAAGTCATTCGATCGAATGAAATCTTGCACTTGAGACCGTTTAACAAGGAAATATTTATATCGGTAGAGGGGACTGGAAAAAGGGGGAACAAAGCATTTCATAACAAGGAGAAATTTCATTAAGAAAAAAGATTTTTTGTTGTTTTTAATGCAACTAATGTATTTGGAATGATCATTTATTGTGTCTAATATCAGTTTATTTTCTAACTTTGGCATTAGCTTATATTTCACATGAAACATAGTTCAGTTACTAACGCAGCCTGAAACTAAGCTTGTAAGCTAGCTGAAAGCAGTTCAAGAGAGGTGATTGTAATTTTGCAGAAAGCATTCAGTGAAAGGATTCCAAGAGGATTACATGCTCACTTTTATCCCAGCAGATAGAATTTTAGTATTCTAGCAGAAGCCTTTCTTGACACTTATATACAGAAATAGTTCTTTTTTCCTTTCGGTGAAATATTTCAGAAACGTTTCTGAATGAATTCTCGTAGGAATTTACATAGTTGATAAACATTCTTTCATAAATCCTTTCACGATTTTTTCCGTAAAATTATATCAGAATTCTTCCAAGAATTTTATCAGAATCTCTTTTGGAAAGTCTTTCATGAATAAATCTTGTTTCCCTTCGGTGGATCCTTTCAGAAAGGTTTTGTAAAATAATCTTTGCAAAATTCTTTCATTTAATTTATTTTAGAATTCTTCCGCGAATTGCATCAGAATTTTTTCTTGGAATTTTTTCATAAATAATTCTTGTTTCTCTTCGATACTTCATAAAAACTTAATTCGTTACCAAAAATTCTTCCACAAATCCTTTCCGAATCTTTTCATGATAATATTCTTTATTGTGATATTATTTCAGAATCTTTGCGTGAATCATCCCGTGCCGCGTGAGGCATTAACTAAGTATAAGCTAATTATTCGATCTACGTCAATAAACACATTTCACGCCAACTAAATTTATACAAATCGTATGAATTAATTAATAATTATGTTTTGCAATAAATCGTTGACCTTCGCTCACAATTAGAAACTACAAGCACACACACACACATAACGCTTTCGATCGTCGACGAAAAGTTTTTAACGTAAAAACATAAACCACGCACTCGTACTTTTATTTCGACGCATATAATTATACAAGCTATATGCATACGAATGTCTGATATTGTAATGTACGCGCTCGTGCGCGGCGTCATGATAGGCTTATATACACGTGTTATATGCTCTTACAACGCTCCCGGCTATACACTATATCGGTTCGATTAATGCATGACGAACACGACGCCGATCCGTTAAAGGAGCGCGTTTAAAGCTCGCAAGGCGAAACTAAACGGAAAATCATCTTGTTTTTCCTTCATAATATAATTTGGCTTTGATTTACAGCGATAATTGGGATTCCTTTTTTTTGTTTTAACGTCTGCAAGAGTTTTTCTTCGTCGCCGTACATTCGCCGACGGTGAAATTTATGTCAAGCTGCCAGGCTGGATTTTTTTTAAATATGGCAGTAGATGAAGAAATTAATTGCTATAGCTTAAAATTCATTGATTAGACAGTGCTGATGTATGAATTTACTATATGAGAAATCATTTAAGATAAAAACTTTATTATTATATCGTAAATTGATTGCGAATTACATGCATAAGTTTAAGTAGAGGAAAGTAAATGTGTTTATGGTAATCTATATATTAAAATTAATATTGGGTATAATTAATTATTAGTAAATTATGAGTTTCAAAATAATATTTTTATGGTTTACGGAAATATAACAGCTTTCGCAAGGGAAATATTCCCGTGAGAAAACTATTGTAAAACTTAACCTGAAAAATTAAATTAAATTTACACAAAAGTGACATTATTCTACTTGAAACGAGTACAAGAAACAGTTTTCTAGAAGCGAAAGAAAGAGGAAAAAGGAGAAGGAAATCCTCTTCAAGCACGCGAAGACTTATTGGATACTTTATTTCCAGTTACCGTACAGTCATTTTGTAACAAGGACACACCCTTTTAGGGTAGCAACAAAATTGCTCGACAAATAATTATCTACATGTACATAGCCTTACAATGAGTCTCGTCAATTCTAAAGTCGGCGTTAAATGCCAAGTAAATACAAGTTTGAATGTAACGGCAATGGGAGAGAATTATCTAACAAACAATCTTCCAAATTTATTCGTAATCATCTCTATGAAATTTTAAACTTCTCTAATGGTAAATTCTAGAGAAATATTGTAATAAAAATTATAATTAAGCATAAGTAAAACATTGTATAAGATAAACATTAGTCGGAAAACTTATTCGTCTATTTTTATCTTTAATGAATTAGGAGCGCTTTACAATATTTCGCCTACTGGAGTCAATAATAATATCGATGATACGGTATAAGATTATAGAAAAAAGGTTAAAAAAAAGATAACGAAACAACGTTGATAAAAAATATCGAATCTGTTCCAGATTAAAAAGCATAAATATTTATTTTATTTTATTTTATAACATTTTTAATTTCTAGTGGAAAATATTTTCCAGTCGTCGGTATATAAAATATCTTCAATGAAAAAACTGTCGTTATTGAATTATTAAAGCTATACTGAAATTCAAAAATATCAGAAGTTCAAATTAGTATGAAGTGAAATATCAATATATTTTTGAAAATTATTCTAAATTGATTTCATATTATATATATATAGTTCTAAAACGCGAAAAATCGAATCAAGTCAGTCTGAAAACAATGGCAAAATTTTAGATGATTCGCTCACACAAGACCTCGGATGGGATAATCTGTACAGAGAATTCAATATGTAAGATTATAAATGCGTGATGCACATGCGGATCTATCGGTATCTATTTATTGGCCGATAAGCCGAGTCTGAAAAAAGCCCGTTGCAGGAGTCGATTTCGCTCTCTTCCCGATAAACCGAATCGCGATATTTATATGTCGGCAACCCCTCTAAGACGAAAACCGCATGGTACACATTTCTTAAAGTCCCGGCGAAGATTATGTCGCACACATTATTGGAAATAGTTCGTAACGAAAACGAGGAAATAACATTTCATCCGTATTTTTGCTCATATATGTCTATAGCGTAAACGATATTTTTTTGGGTACCAGACCAACACGTTCGCTTATATATATATATCTGGATAAATTGCGTAAAAAATTATTTAAATGTCATTCCAAAAGCATTGTAAAACTATTAAGCAATGCTGACTATAATATTCGATATGTATAGGATTCGAAGGATTCTCCGTTCGAAGTAATGAAAACGTATATGTTATAGTTTCTTGAAGGGCGACCTGAGAGTGCGCGCGTAAATAAAAATAAAGAAATTGGCCAGTTTTCGTCGCAAATCGTGAATTGGGACTACCTTCCTTCGCGGAACAGGGAATTCCACTAAATTTCGTTAGGACTGAAGAAGCCGCGGTGTGTCGGGACTTCGGTATATATGATATTCTTCAACGGACACGGGCACAGAGAGAGAGAGAGAGAGAGAGAGAGAGAGAGAGAGAGAGAGAGAGAGAGAGAGAGAGAGAAGTATTTTCGGATTGCTTTGCATTGCTTTGATTATACATCTCATTATCTCATTTTTTCCGTATTTATAATCTTCCTCCGCATTGTATATTCTGTGATTCTTAAATTTTGTGCCTGAAAAGAAGTTTAGACCAGAAAAATCTCTCTTTTTAACCTTATAAACAGTTACCTTTAAACAATAATTTTTCAGCCCCTCGGCTCGCCTCGTCGTTCAAACAGTTCATCCTTACTACTTGACTAAAAAATAAAGAAAAAAAATAAAAAAAGAAGAAAAAAAAGAGGTAACATAAACTTTTCATCGACCGTATAACTTCGCAGCCTCCTTTTTTCCTCCTAACTTTATATATATTTAGTATAAACAACTAATACGCTCGGGACAAGGCCAACCGGGACGACAGAGTAGACGCATATAGCGTTCGCGCGCTCTTGACCGAACGTCTATATATATATATATATATAAAATAGTAGAACCAGTATATAGGTATATAGAAACGCGAAGAGCGTGGCATCTCGGCTGAACGAGCATAGGGAACGAGTGAGCGAGCGGCAACAACGACACGACGCAAAAGGCATCGGATGTGACTCGAGGGGCATCGTATATATATATATATATTGTACAGACTGGTACTGCTGCCGCAGCCACTGTGAGGGGCCCCCTTTCCAGAACTACGCTGCAGGCTGATGTATACAGCACGTGCGGAGGAAGTCGCGACGACTATACGACGACGCAGACGGGCCCTGCTCGCTAGCACGTTTCTTATCCCCCTCTCTTTTCTCTCTTACTCTCTGTCTTTCTTCTTATTCCTTCCAGAAGAGCGAATATATATAGAAATATGTGTCGGGGGGCCCGCGCGAATACCCCCCCCCCACTTACCCCACCCTTCCTTTCTTTTCTACCCTTTTTCCGACGTGCTTTTATGAAAGGAGCAGAGATGCGGAGATTGCGAATATATATATATATATATATATATATATATATATATATATATATATATATTTAAAGCGACAAGGAAAACACGTGTGTAGCTCAGCGGCGCGCCTAACATATATTATATATAGAAAAAGCAGGATTATTGAAAGTATATGTATATATATGCTCATGTACAGAGAGACTGGAATGGCAAATACTTATAGTGCTTATGTCATGAAGAGTTGTAAAGATCGATAAATTGAGCAATTATATGTATATATATACATATTGTCATAGCTCTACTGCAGTTTTTTAAATGCATTGAATATGATACTTAATCATGTATAAAATTTAATGCCTGATTTACCTTTGTATACTTTTATACGTTTAATTATAATTTTGTTGATCGGTATAATCCTGTGCTTTTTTAATTATACATATATATATATATATATATATATATATATATATATATATATAAGGATTTTTATATCCTCGTTCACTAGCACAAAAGCTTACAAAAAATATAGGCTTCTTTGATGTCCTTAATAATCAGTAAATGGAAATCTAATAATTCGCTGATGTGACAAAGAGGTACGGTTTTAAATTTAATAACCTACATTCTACTAATCCAATTATAACAAAACTGTCTTTTTGTCGCGTTGTTTTTTTTCTTTTATTCATAAAAATAGAAAAGAAAAAAATTTCCGCCAACAGTTGGTATATACATATATGTTGGTGTATACATGTAGCCGGACACTGTTAGTTTTTACAGGGGCGCGCGCGCGCAAAAAAAAATTATGCGCTCCACGACAGTGGATGAAGGATAGAGAGGAGGAGGACCACCGTGGACGAGGATCAGGTATGTAACACAACGTAATATCAGTCGCGGCCGTGTCCATTGTTCTCGGGCGTGTGCGATCGTTGCGCCGGGTGTATTTAAAAAGACGACGCGGCGTCGAGGCTCGTTGAAATTCGCCCCGCGGATCTTCTTCGTGTCGGTATATATATATATATATATATATATATATATATATATATATATATGTGCAACGATAGAAGAGTGGGAGAGTGGGAGGCAGAATAAATAGCATAATCGGAGATAATCACGCGGTCGGACGGTTGAATTCATGATTAAGAGAGGTAGATGAAAATTTTTCAATTTATTTGTAAAATGATTGTTTTGTTTTTGTTCAAACCGTAAATTGTACCTTATTATACGCGGCTATTTAATGTTGTAAAATAAATGTCCAAGGCGTTATTACTTAGGGAACTATATGATATACGTTTGAGTAAGTCTATAATCTTTTTTTTATCGATTTATGAAACTTTAGGGCTGTTTTCTTTTTACTGGCTAAGAATGGATTTTATAATAACGGCGAAAAGGTTAAAAGTATTAGATACAATGAAAAATTTAAATGAAAGCTTTTTTTCGAATAACGATTCAATAAAATGATTCCTCTTAGGATAATTTTATTGGCTTTATGCAAATAAGACCTTTCTTATGAATATATATATATATATATATATATATATATATATATATATATATATATATATTATTGACATATATAGGTAAATGAATTTTCGCCGTGACTTGTTAAATTTTTTAACATCTTATATTACATGTACACGGAATATTACTCGCACCTGATTTTCTAAAAACCGAAAAAATGATTAATCGACTCCATCATATAGACACATGCTTGTCAATTTCTTATTATGAGTAAATAACCGTAAAATACCACCGTATACTTCGGCTTCTTATTAAATTAAAGTTTTAATTGTCATTTTCCAAGTGAAACTTTAATATATATAGATGAGATATACGAGTTTCGTTTATATACGTGGATAATGACGAAGAAAATTAATAATAACGTCACGATGAAAGCGAACGAATGAATTTTCTAAACGTGCTCGAAATTATCTTAGATTAATTACAGGAGTGAAATCCAACTGACGGTAAATATCAAAGTGCGCCGATCTATTTTTTTTCTTCTTTTCTAAGTCTTCGTTGAGTATACTGTCCATATAATTAACTACTGCGCTGAAATTGTTGTAATATAGATTTAAATGTATAGAATAAAAGAAAAAAATCCTAAACAGGCCAGCACGGGAAGGAAAATGAAGCAGTGACGTATGTTTTTAAAAAATATCTCTTCAACTATATCATCATCCGTTAGCGGCAACATTCGAATACATCATAACCATTTTTTACAAACACACACACATATATATTAATATATATATATATATATATATATATATATATATATATATATATATAATGCTATTATGTTTATTTGTCCATTATCCGAGGCCTACGCCGCGTTGCCGTACATGTGTGTATGTGTAATATTAAAAGTAATGCACCTCCCACTCGATTTTTAAAGCCTATAAAAAAAAACCTATTCCCTCACAATCGTGATTCTAGAGAGAGAGAGAGGTAAAGAGAGTGAGAGAGAGAGAGAGAGAGAGAGAGAGAGAGAGAGAATGATGAGAGGAGGAGCTCATGGAGAGACCGGACCTCACAAAGATTTACCCTTTGCGCCGCTCCTCACTCCATCTCCCCCCCCCCTCTCTCTCACACGGGTCAACGCTCCTTCCTCTCTGTGCCCATCTATACTGGTGCTGCTGCTGCTGCTGCTGCTGCCTCCGCTGCTGCTGAGAGAGGACTCGCGCGAGCCCCGCGACTTGTGCGCATCCTTCTCTTCTCCTGCCGCCCCCCTCCCCCACCTCCCATACGCGCCGCCGTCTCGTACAGCTGCACCGCGCCACCCTTCATTATACCGGCACGCGGCACACGTATCTTTACGCATATGCGTGCAGGCATATATACGCAGGTACATGCGCACCAGATATATCTTCTCTCGCCGTCTCTCCGTTTCTGCTCGTGTTTTTTCTTCGCAATATAGATGCGTGCATGCGTGCGTGTGCACGTGTACGCATGTGCTCACTTCACACACACGCGCACGCATACGCGCGCGCGCGCGCACACGTACACACACATCTTTATATATATATATAAAATACATGTAGTTCAAGTCGAACTTGTTAGCTTTTATTCACCTTTTCCGCCGCCCTCGAACCCCCTTTTAGCTTCCCGGAACGACCGCGGGTAAGTTTAAAAGCTCCGCCGTATTATATTAGTGTAAAGGTTCGGCGAACGCTACGCGCTCTGCCCGCGGCTGAAGTATATATTTTTATACGCGCCCGGCTTCATGCACCGTCTAATTTCGATCTTCTCTACTTTTCACCGAACGGCCTGACACACACACTCTCTCTCTCTCTCTCTCTCTCGCTCTCACTGCCTCTCTCTCGGTCTCTCGAAAGGGGGTTGAGGGAAATGAGGATATTATTACTACGCACTTTCCTTTTCAATCAAAGTTACTGTATATAAATTTCGTGTCACGGCGGCTAATGGGAATTTAGCGCGGGTAAGTTTTATTGGACGTGATTATTTTTACATAGAAACCTACAGGGACGCTCTATTTTTACTTGTTTTAACAAATAAAAGGATTTTGTTTTCGGATTCTTTTTGAGTTTCATATATTTGATTTCCATATATCTCGGAAAAACCGTTTTTCAAGTATAGGTATACATAAACATACGTATAGACATAAAGTAGCTAACACGCTTCACTGTAATATTTTACGCTTTGGAATGTCTAGCTTAAATCATTCGAAGGCTAGGATATACCTTTCTCTTTTTTATCGCGTATGAAATAATCATTTTTCTTTTTTCTTTTTTTTTGTTTTTTTAACTTAAAAAATGTCTATTCTAATATTATCGACATAAAATCGTGCTATGGAAAATAGGTAAAAAGCCTACACGGTTTTTTTTATTTAGCGCAAAGTAGACTAAGTCGTTATGTTTAGAATCATTTGTTATAACCATAGCTATGTATACGCTGTAGTGCTGCTCTCATTATTTGTTGAATATATGGAGCAGAGCGATAAAAATAATTTTTTTTTAAAAATGAGCTTGTTTTCATATAATTATTTGTTAATGGCAAATTGAGATAATCAACAATTAATTAACAAAGAAAAATAAAACATTTTTCAATTAGTATAAGGATAGATAAGTTGTTTTTCATTTGTGCATATAGCAGTAATTCAATACACTATAAACAATTATAAATTTTTAAGCATTGTGCACTATGTATTGTGGGAATATTAAAATGAATGAAAACAAAAATTTAATTTCATAATCTTTAATGAATTATAAAATCAGTGCCCATTCCTCGAATCCACATACATATCTATAAAAATATATATATAAATACAAGAAATAGCTTTGTTATTATCCTCGATTATCAAAAAACGAACAACGTGATATGTTACAGAAAACGTGTGATGCACAAAAGCCCGCCCTCTTGTAAACCACAACATAAAATTACATATATATAGCAAACGCATAGCCTTTCCGAGCCCTTCTGCTCGCATGCAATTCTTTGGTTATAACAGGTTATAACCTTAACCTAAATCTATAATATTATAAAACTCAGATATAATATTACAGGACAAAAGTAAGTATATTATAAATATAAATACATATATATGTGTGTGTGTGCGTGTGTACGTGTGTGTGTATGAATATGTGTACCAACCTGTTCGTCGCACACGTCTATACGTGTGTGAATGTGTGCTGCGCACGCGTGTGTCACGCTCCCCAGCTGGCCATTGCTCCGAAACTCCCGCGTCCGACGACGGTTCCCGGCATTCGTCGCCTTCGCCGAAACGAACTTTCCGTTTCACCGCGTTTCAACAAGGAAGAAGAACAACAGCCACAACATACATTACAACCAAAACAACATAATAAGAACAATCGGAACCAAATAGCGCGCTGCAATAGCACCACTTATTTATATATAAATATAATACATATACTGTTGTCCGCGCGGGGACGCACAAACACACACACGCGCACGCACGCACGCACGCACACTGAATGCAAAAGCAGCCCGCGCATATGATCGCGCGGTTAAGCTGGCACCCCGTGCATGCATACACACGCTCGTACACGTGTATACAAATATAGAAAGAATCCTTTCACATCGAGCGCGGCCGCGCGCACACTCTCGCGACGCCGCCGTCCGTCTGATGCATCAGCGAGTCAGTAGTAACGTGCCGCCGCCGGGCGGACTCTGACAATGATGTCGACGATGACGATGGCGATCCTGACCGCGAAGTCGCTGGAAAAGTCATCGCTGACGCCGGCTCACTGTGACAAATTCGTACCATCGGCTTTAGACGTGTACGGAACCAATACGGTACAATCGTAATAACAACAATAGTAACAATAACGACAAGGGATGAAGATAGCCAATACGCCGAGCGACTTCTTGCATGATCCGCCTCGTCGCGCGCGCGGGCGCACGCGCGTGCGCCGCCGGGGACAAAAATAATATGAAAAATTGAACAATAATAGTAAGGGATTGCTCTCGAGAAAATTGCTCGCCCTCTCGCTGATTGCCAGGGAGAGAGGGAGAAAGAAAAAACAAGAAGCACCTTCCCCGGCGACGGGCAAACCTCGAGTGAGCTATGCGCGCGCGCGTGGCGCCGCGCGTTCTCTCCAACTCCGCGCTCGGCGCGCCGAGCCGAGCCGCACGGGCGCGATCTGCCGGGGGGTGGGAGTGTATATATATATATATATATATATATATATATATATATATATATATATATATAATTGCCGCTTACTCTACAGATGCAAACCAGGTTCCGATCAAGTCTTAACGGGGCCCGCGCGCGGATATGAATATTAGTGCAGGGACCTTGTAAGGGATGAAGGAGAATAAAAAAATAACTTTTTAAATGTATAAAACGATAATCGCGAAAGGTACAATGATGTAAAGATGATATTTGATTTAATTCGTAAAATGTTGTAATGCATAAAAAGTGAACAAAAATTCTCTATTCCTTTCATCTTGGTTTTTTGCATCAGTAGAATTTACGATTAAAGCGTCAAAATTCAAATTAAATATTTTAAATATATTTGTTTATATAGTTTTTATTTTTGTTAATTGTGAAAATTCTTTAAAATACTTTATATAGTAGGAAAATATGTAAAGAAACCAAGTAATTTATATATATATATATATATATATATATATATATATATATATATATATACATATATGTATATATATATACATATATATGTATACATATATATTGATAGAATATTTGTAACGTTGTACGTTGTAAATAAATACCTATGTATATACTTATGTAGTATTTTTAAACAATAATATCAAAAACGAATTCTTAGTAAAACTCCCTATTAGACACTTAAATTTTTTTTACGTCTTTAATTTTTGAATAATATACGCTATTCAGTAGTTCGGTGAAATGATACTAGATACAAACACGAGGTGATTATATGCAATACACTATTTTTAAATTTAACTGATTATTAATCGATAATCAGATCCAAAGTTTTAATTCTAAATTTTCACTTTTGAAATAAATTCTGTTTCTTTGTCATTAAATGCAACAAGATTGCAGCACCAACAGCAGCGTTAACAACTATTATCAAAAGGTGTTCATGTATATTTTGCACCTCTTTTGTACTTACATATTTGATGGGGATCGAAACTGCCATTACTTTGAATTTTATCGGTCAGTATAAAAGAATACGCAGACAATGTAAATTGCATTTATGAATGAAAAGTTGTCGATTACTTTGGTTAACATTTTGCAAGGATAATATTTGTATATGTGCGTAAAATATTTATTGCCAAGTTAAAACAAAAGGAGTTAATGAGCAAACATTTATATGTTACATGTGAAATAATTTGCATATACAAATTTTCTACTATTAGAAGATCATGAGCCCTGTCTATAATAAGTCCATATAGGATCCCCACCTCCAGTACGGCCCTGGCGTGAGTGTATTATACGCACGGAGAGGGAAAGAGAACTCTGGACTGAGAAGCTATGCACTCAGAAGACAACGCAAGCTCTGACCACGCGCTCTTTTACACAAGATGCAGCTGCTGTTGCTCTGTAGCAAGCGTGCTCCGTACTTCTATATACCTAACTCTCAAGGTCCCCTGTCTTCCCCCACCCCACTTATATATATAATCTCTCTCGAGAACACCTCTCGCCTGCGTATATATATATATATATATATAGCGGTAGCCTAGTATGTATCTTTTGTTGCATGCGGGCGCTACACGTGATCGTATTCAAAATATAAAAAAAAATTGAGAAGTCTCAACTCTGATAAGCACTGCACGGAGCGCGGACGGTCTGAGAAATTTCGGCCCTCTCTCATTTTTAACAAGTTTTGAAGCTTACAGGCACTTTTTTATATGGTTAATATGTGTAAATGCATTGGAAGCCAAGTTATCTACTGCACGTGTGTAGGCGGAGGGGGGGGGGCTTTTTCCTTTCATTTCAAAAACTTTTTACCGATGTATTTTCATATTTTTAAGCAGAAAACTAGTGCAATTCGTAATTTTTCGTTGAAGAATACTATGAAAATTGAATTGTTATAGTCTTTGTCTCTAAACCTAAGTTGTGTTATTTGTATTCCTGTAATAATTCTATTAGGCTTTGTTAGGGATCTAAATATTAATGCAATATGGAAATGTAACTGTGAAGCTGTATATAAATATATATATATATATATATATATATATATATATATATATATATATATATATATGCATAGTTTCAGGAGAATAGGGCAGTGGCACTTTTTTATGTTCCTTGTGTGTGCGTGTGCGTGGTGTGTGTATGTGTGCGCGCGCGCGCGTGTGTGTGTGTACTGGTCTGAAGTATAGCTAAAGAATTGAATTCAAATGCTCGTGCTCGAGACCTCTAGCAGTGGAAAGTGTAGTCATGCTCGAGGAGCTGTCGGTAAAATTGATTAGACAGTTTTGGATATCGTTTTTTACGCGCATTTTTATATAAAATGCGCAGGGCATCGCTTCTTGATAATTGAAAGTCATAATATTTTATGTAAACTTCGAAACTAATTAATATAAGCATAAATTTAAACAATAAAGAATGTCAGAATATTAATTAATTTATATTCAATATAATTTGAATTAAATAGCGCTAAATTTTCTTTTAATTATGATTAAAATAAATACATTATTTAGGTTATTAATTCAATGATAATTTTAGGGACATTTAATATAAAGATAAAATAGTTTAATATATACGGTTCCGTATTTCCAATATATTACATAATCAACTTAATCGTTAATATATATGCGGTGTGATAAAAATATCAGAACTCTTAAATATAATTTGATAGATTTCTAGAAAATAACGATTGTTTAAAGAAATCAAACATTATACACAATTACGTTAGATCTTTAATGTTTTGAATAAAATCGATTTTTCCTCGGCCTGTTTTTCAGAAAATGTCCATCTTCCTAGGTGAAGGAATTTGAAGAACCCGTCATTTGAGATCAGCGGAGGCCTGCCACAGATGACCTGCAGCTGCAGCTGCCGCGAAGTCACGCGTTTTTTCTCGCAGTGCTGATGGTGCAGGCTGGATGGTAACTGATGGATCTATATTTTACATCACGTAGCACATGCTCTTCTACGCATGAAATACGAATAAAAAAACTCAAGTTTTACCTGGTTTTACCAGGTTTTACATGCTAATTTACTAATATAAAATGTGTTTAAAAATGACTTATTTTAAAAGAATTCAAATAAGAATTGGAAGTGCTCGAGATTGACATTGTTTTAATAGATTATTTACTTTAGTGGCAATTTGTTTATTAATTAATCACATGCATTAAAAGATTTTTATAATTACTACTGCAAATGACATGCCATATGGCAACTGCTATTATAATTTTTTATGTACTATCTGCAATCACTACATAAATATTAAAATTAAATTTCTGTTGATCCGTTGTTATACTCATCTCTGGTTATACATTGATTCGTAACGTGTATTAATCATGCTCATTTTCTCTAATTGTATTGAAATTCTAGCTGTCAGGTAAATATATGTGTCATGGCCAATACTTCATCTAAATGTCAAACAGCATTTTTTGGATTAATACTCAAAGAGTTTTAATCCAAAAAATCCACTAAATTTTTGTTAAGGTTGTTCTTGTTGGTAAAACGTATGTTGATTTCAATACGCCAATAAAATTTTTCAGTTGAATTGACTCAACGATATGAAATGGAATATGGCAGCCAAAAATTTGAAAAAGTATTAAGTACAAATTATTTATATACTATAGGTTTAATAATAAGCATAATAAATTAACATGCTGATTTATATTTTTATAAATTATACTATATTCGACGACCTAACTCAAATTAAAGTATAAGTCAATGTAAAAGATATAGAATATGTTTATTATAGTTTTTTTTCGATTTCTACGGTTGATTGAGTTTCTTATATTATTGATATTATTTACGCATAAGCAAAGAAAGTCGATCAGGACGACCGTGACCAGGACCAGAGAGATATGTACACCAAAGATAATAAGATCCTTATTATCTCTGATGTATACTAAGTTGACCAGACAGACCAAGCTTGACTTGACCTGCTTGACTGGTCAGCAGTCGCCAGTCTGTTGTTCTCCACGTACTATAACCTACTATGACCAACTACGATTGTTAATGATTTCAAGCCTTAGCCACTAACAAAGTAACAAAAAGCTTTTCATTCGTCTCACAATCACAATAGCGAGAGAAACCAGGTATTTTTTTCCGTGAAATGATTCGCAGATCAACAGTAATGAAGAAGTTTCAATGTTACTACTTTTCATACTTTCGTGATTAATTTATATTGTATTTGCCGATTAGTTGATTAAAAGCTTAGCGAACGTAGATTTTGTATATATTGTGCGTTAGGCCATATGCAGATTTCAATTTTAATACTGATTGTGTGAGATCAAAACACGTGTAAAACGACGATTCTGCAGACATTTAATGAGGAATTGAAGAGTCCAGGAATAGTTATGGTTAAAATAGAGATTAAAGTACGCCACTTAGAGGTACAGTTTGTTACCTCATTTAAGTTATATCTTAATAATACAGAGGAATATATAATTGATATATTAACATTTTATGTGTATCTTTAAAAACCAAACAAATTAGTAGATACGGCATAAACAGTGTCAAAATTATTAGTTTTTATTGTAAAAATATAAAATGGAATTTGGTGCAATTATTTGCAGAAAATAAAAATATTTTTAATATATTTAAATTACAATCCTACTTATTTGTTCCTCGTAGTTGACAACTGCTATCATTAAAAAAATAAAAGACATTCGGAGGCCGGACATGAGAGAGAGAGAGAGAGAGAGAGAGCGCACGTGCGAGCACGTGTATCCTGTCATATATGGTTAAAATTTACTTTACGTAAAATTTTAAACATTTTCATATAAAATTAAAAATAAATTCTTAAATTCTAAAAATAATATAAAATCAATACTTCATGTAGTATTTTTCATGTACTGGTCTAATTACATGACCGAGTCCTCAGACTCTTTGGATATGAGAATTTTCTTTTTATCTAAACATATATATATAATTATATGCATAATAATAATTTTTCTACTATAAGTCTATGTTCATACTTTATAATTTTAACAGTATTGCTAAAATTACATTTCCAGTCTATCACTCAAGAAATAATAAAAAAGTTTATAATAGCTACTTTAAAAAAAATCTTTTGTTCTTCAATTATGTTGTTCTTTATAAGAGAATATTATTTTAGTGTTGGATCAATTTTCTTTCAATGAAACTGATCTGGAGAAAATATATAACTATAATGTAAGTTTTCTTTAGTTAATTCCTTTTATAAAAAACACCTATTGTATTTAAGAAAACTTACATTATAGTTATATATTTTTTCGAAATCAGTTGCATTTAATAATTATCTGATAATATTTCTTCTACTTTTTTGTGTTTTCATATTAATATTATCATGCTTTATTATTTTAATAAATTATCAACAGATTGGTGTAAAGTAAAACTTGTAGATTAACACATCTGATTGCATTTTATAATTTATATGCTTACTGTTTTATTTAAAAAAGATGTAGTATATGTATACATTATTATTTTAATTCAATTTAAATTTTTCATAAAATAAATACTGATCTTCAATTAAAAATTATTTAGATGAACATAATAATATTAAAGAATCAGTATTGGAGATATTATGTGTGAAGTTTTTTATTCAATTAAATTTAGCGATGATCCTGAAAATTAATCATTGATCTTTTAACATATTAAAATAATAGATCTAATATATCATAAATTTAAATATATATGTAATAGTCAATATAGGTATTTTATGCTTTCTTAGTATTTTCATATAATTAAAATAGATACTGATAATACATAATAAATATCACTTAAATGATCGACTTATTTCTATTTGAAATATATTAATCTAAAAATTTGTTTATACTTACAAACAATTGTATTCAAAATCTGTTTATAGTTTTGTTATAAACAGTCTGTTTGTATCTCTTTATAGTATAAAAATCTGTTTTTATTATAGTGATAATGCATTATAATATTAATGTAGAAATATAAAAAAGTTAGAGAAATACTAATTAACTTAGTTTAGCTAATTGGTTTTATAAAATACCCCTATGGTTGTTACTAAAGAAATTACTTTATGTTTATATTTTTGTTCTAGAGCAGTTTTGATTAAAGAAAACTAATTGAAACTTAAAAAAATATTTATAAGAATATAATTCTAAAGGTATATATTATTTTTTCAATTATATATTATATTTCATAACATATTCTCATATAAATTTTAAAATATAAAATAATATAAAAGAATATTTATTATCCATATAATTATATATTTTGATTGCTAGAACTCTTTGCTTAAAGAATTGGCTAGCTGTCAAGTCTGGTGATGATAAATAAACAAACTACATATAAATTGAAAAATGATTGATGTTATAATTATGTTAAAGCAATAAATTCTTATAAATAATCATTTTTAATTTTTCTCAAGTGTAGAAGTATTTAAATTACTACGCACAATGAATTTCAGTAATATAATAAACTTGATCATAAGATTAATCCAAATGTCTCAAAACTATATATTATATATACGAAGGTGTCAGCTTGAGAGTCTACGCAATGTTCATAACAGTATTATATTACAACAGAACTTTTATGTATATCTTTCAAAAATATATACTTAAATATATATTATATTGAAATAACATATCTATCGATGATCTTATTTTCTTTACAGTACAGATATTTCGCTGTAAGTTCAGTGTTGTCAGAAGTGTATGTTAGACCAACAATTAGTTTAAACGATTTTTTAGAATGTGCTATAAAGTGCAGTTATTGTTCGCTACGGCACTTCATCTCAATGTGGCAACACCACGAAAATTTTTTTACATTTTACATTTAGTCAAAACAAAGTTTAGACTGTATATTGTTAGAAAAAAAATCTCAGTTGGTTGTAAACTGCAGCAAGTCGAGATGGGAAGTATACTTTGATTCGCATTTGAGACTGCTGAGTGTATATGTAACTGCATACGACGGTGCGTATTCATATCACGTCGAGTGGTCACCAGTATAGGGATGAGGTCTGGAAAATCTCTGAATTTTTAACCCGTTGCCTATGCTTCAGCGGATAAGGGTGCGAGAATTCAACTACTCAAGGTTATATGTAACGAAGAGAATTTATTCAGAAGAATCTACGATAAATACAGTGCGTGCAGTCAGCAAAGAGGGCAGGACTGGACTGCCACTGGCGACGTCTCGATCCGCACTATTAGACGGTCAGCGCTGTTACATATTCATATTTACATATAGCCTGTGAAGGCTAGTTCCTACAATCTGAAAATACATACGTATGATTTTTTGATAATTTCCATTCGACTTTTTTTTATTTTATAACATATTTTTCATGTTTAAGCGAGCAGCTGACATGATAGTTAGTACCAGATGACGTTATGTTTTCGTCAATATACAGTCGAAATCTTGGTCTGACCAAATTGGTGTTGGAGACAAATAAAGCACAAAAAATTTTTTTATACACATTTGCGTACCTGGCGTTATCACATCTAGATGACACTTTTGTCCTAGGGTATACTAAATTGGTCGTAAAAATATGTTGCTGGCTTCCGGACTATGTTTTCAGGAATTACAATCTTACAGTTATCTATTCGAATATTGTAATTTCGCTGGTATCAAAACGAGTTTGTATGGCGTATGTTTCGTACTATCTTGAACATAGTTGTATAGTTTAGCATGGCCATATCAGTCCAATTATCCCCTTGTAACGTTTCCATTTTCCCCTCGGGATACCTGACGCCATAGCGCCATGATCGATTTGAAAGAAAAAGGAAGTTTAGACAAGGTCGGGAGAAAATTACGTTTTACTCAATTATGTTCATATAAAAAATAACAAAAATATATTATAATAAAAACTATACAGAAGAAAATATTACAAAAGTAATATATAAAGGAAATCTTTCTGACTTCGTTATTCGGTAAACTTCGGATCTGAAACATACAAAGAATTTTATGTTAAACCTTATACTATACCTTATTACAAAATTTTTCGTACGCTACTCATTTTACACGATATTTACAACTTAAATTTAAACGCACGTAATTTACTAATGTCGCGCACTATATATTTATATAAACTTTTACTGGGGCTGGGGGGAATTTGCGGGACGAATGTAACCTGCTGGTCTATAGCGAATTATCTGATTGTTGCTCGGATCTTGCTATATCGTGGCTCTGCGTCAACACACCTCGGCCCCTGGATGCTCAGCACGCCACCAGGTTCTTTTCGCAAGCACTAATGCACGACAGAGCTCGTGTACCCAGGATTACGACTTTGTTCGGGGCTAAGAGTAAGACCGCTGGGCTTTAACGGAGCGCCGCGCACCCAGGATCAAGTGTTGAGGGATACTAAGGCTGCTAGTTTTTAATGGAGTGCCACACAACCAGGGTCCAGCCTTACTATGGTGCAGAAGGGATTTTTGGTGAGGCCGCTGATCTTTAACGGAGCGTCACGCAGCCAGAATCAAGTCTCACCAGGAAAAAGACAGGAGTTTTAGTGAAGCCGCTGGTCTTTAATGGAGCGCCACGCAACCAGGATCAAGCTTCTCTGAGATTCGGACAGGATAGTAGAGCCTGCTGGTCTTTAACGGAGCGCCGCGAAACCAGGATCGTGACTCTAGTATTCAGGATTTTCGGACAGGCAGACGCTTAATTATTCGTGCATTCTCATAATATTTACTTGCACGTATTCTTTGATTAGCGTGCTGAATTTTAAATAATATATAAAGTGCCAAAAATGAGACTTTCATATTATTTAATAAAAATGGGGTAGTTGAAAGGCGGCGACGAATGTCTTTACTACCTCCTGAGTTCGTAGGCACGGGAGCGCGGGATATCTTTTCCACGCTTACTGCCGCGCGGCTGCGATTCGCGAAGCAGGTATATTTAATACACGCAATTGTATTGTTTGGAAGATTGCGCGTTTGACTGCTAATCGAGAGCATTTTCTGATTATTTTAATTTTGAAACTTTAATTATTTCGAATTAAAATTTTGCGCGTATTAGGCTGTATCGGGAATAGAGTCTGATCGTCGCATCCTTGAAACGGTTGGTTACCCTACTCATTAAACTGCTCAAGAAGTTTTTACCATGTTCAGTTAATATTACTTTCTGCGTCCATGGATCCTTTAACAGCAAGTTCACCAGAATGACTCCCAACACTTACCTGAAGGAGTCATCCTGGCTTACACCATCGTGTAAGGCAACTTTATGGAGACGGGGTATATAGCACGCCCCGACACGCTAGCCCGCTCGTCAATGAAACTCGAATGACTGGTGTTGACTAAGCGCCCAGCCGCCCGTTCTGCCGCCAGCAGGAGCCAAAGATGGTTCTGGTCACGCAAGTACGCAACCTGAAGACTGGCCTCCCCACCCAGAATCTCTTTTTGGCGGCTTCAAGGTGTTCATCACTCGGCAAACACGACGGACCGTCTTTAGCTCCATTTGGCGCCCCTCCTACCTCCGCGACAAGAGTCGAGGGAGAAAGATGAGGCGAGAAGATTTAATCCGTATCAATTAATGAGCGACGCCAGCGTCATTGGCCCCTTACGGATCAGAAAGGCGCGCTCCCTTCAGCCTGAATTTAAGGAGCAGAGACATGGGTGGCAAATGTGTGCGGTGAGTGAATTGGGTTATGCTTGTGTGTGTGTGGTTAGCAGTGGAATGTACCGCCAACCAGAGCCCGATTGCGGGAAACCCCGACCCAATACCAGAATGCCGTTCCGTGCTTCCCTTTCGCGACCCAGTTACCGATGTGGCATCTACATCTTTATATTCAGAGATATCTCTGTTTGCAGAACTTCCCGCCAGACAATGACGCACAGCAAACTCCTACTCCGCCGCGCACGATTTAATAGTACCAGTCGCGCCCCTGCATCTCAGGGCCTGCTGAGTTCATCCACTCCATGCTTGCTTGGCTTTTTTCTGTATCTCGCTCCCACTAGTCGAACTCCTGTGCAGAGTTTCCGAGTTGCCTGTCGCCCGAATCCTTATATAAGAAGTGCATATAATCCGTTTATAGGCACCCCTCGCCAGATATGACGCCTACAGACTAACTCCATGACGGCGGCACTTCCAGTAGTATTTCCAGCACTCTCCCATTTTTTAGGCTGTCGAGCTCGTCCATTCTGTGCTAGCTGTCCGCGGGCGCAGCCATGGTGATCCTTACCATTGCCAGGTGCTATGTTGTCTGTGCCAGAGTTGTGAAATGTGTAACAATAGTAATCGCGTCTTCTGCGCTTCTTGACATTTGAAAACTATAGAAATGGTTATGGAGATGTATATGTATGTATGTGCATTTAGTCATATTTACGTATGCGTGACTACTGTGTGTGTGTGTGTGTGTGTGTGTGTGTGTGTGTGTGCAGCCGCGATGCCTTTGAGCCTCTCCGCGCGTCCAGGGAATCCCCCAATGCCCCCTTATTACGCGCAGATAGCCGCTTCGGCGTGGGTCGGACCGCATCACCATCTGGGTTCGAAGCGGCCGAGATCGGCCTTGAAAGGAGAGGAGTGGGGAAATGCGATCCGTATTTCCGACGTTCTGCCCACAAATCTTTGTGGGCTAGACAGTTTCTTTGCGCTCATCACCTTGTTCAGATCAAAACGCATACCTGCCAATTTTGTATAATTGTGCGTTGAGAGCCGTATCTTCGCGCATGAATCGGCAATCGATATTACGATATAGCTTAATTTATGTGTTGGTATAGGTCTGTAGGACGTTCGATTTGCTCCTCGATAAACGGATTCTATGAAGAAAGGACTAGTGAACCAAAATCCGGTCCACTAACAGAGGACAAACGTCATCTGAGGTGATGGTCAAACACGCTGCCTCTATTTGGCACCCCGGCGACGTTGCTGTTCCCGTCTCTGAGGCATCGGAACTGCGTGCGCCTTGATCTCGACCACATCTTTCTCCATTGATTGTGTGTATATGTGCATAGGTTCGCGAGGTCAAAGGAAAAAGGTAAGAGAACTCTCGTTTTCAACACAAATGTCCATTCGATGCGTATACATTTTATGTTAATCGTACGGTTCTTCGATTGTAATTATAATTAATTAGGTACATGTAATTTATAAATATTTGCATTCTTTGCGGCTTTTTCCTCCATGTGAGCATGGAACTTTTTTACGCCTTGAATTATATAGCTTATTTTAATATATACTATTATACTTTAATTATCTGAGTTATTTATATTTGTATACCTTACACGTTATATCCCGTTCTCCCTGATTATTTTATGTAATTAAAACCTATAGTAATATTACAAACTATATCTAAATTATAGTTATATCTATTATATCCAGTTCCTACCTATTCTAATTATTCTGATATTTATTATATCTATTTATATTATTCAATTTATACTTTATTTAGTGTCATAATTCTAGATTATCGCCGTGTTTATATAATTTTCTCTTTACGTTATGCTATTCTTTTAATATAAGAAAACATATAGGATCATGCTGGCCAGTTGTTGTGAGTATGCTCCGTTCTCCTTTATCCGACCTTGAGTCCGACGTGGCTAAATCATCGGGTTACTATGAGTCCACGGTGGCGGAGTTACAAGTGGTTTAAGCACAATTATAGCTTCCAAATTGGTAATTCGTTTCTGTTCAAAGATAATGTGTTTCCTCCACCAAAATAGTCATGAAGACGTATTATACAGCCTTACATCCTAGTAATGATCATATCGCGAGAGTAGTGACCTTGCATACTGCTACTTCTGAATACAAGCGACCAGTCAACAAATTAATTTTGCTTCCAGTTCATGAAAACACATTAGCTAATCTATTGGCATTACAGTCAAACTTATAGATGTTCATGAATTACAACGTTTGTCGTTTACTTTTTACGTATCGTACGAAATTATTCGTAACATGTGGGCGGTATGTTCGCGCCGCTTATATTACAATAGTAAGTTTTAAGTCTTATTTGCGTGGAAGCTGGCATTCAATTTTTGCCTTACTGAAGCAGACAACGTAATATCAATATAAATTCCAATACTACTGATAAGGACTGGCCTTTTATGCCTTAGTTTTCTACCCGCAATCAAGTTTGGACACTGAGAGCTATAAGTAAGGCATGTCTCCGAGCTGGCGGTAATTTTTCAGAGTGCTTCTAGACTGCTGTTAAATACGCTTATTTTTCTTGCTTGTTAGCATATCGAACTATAGTTTTGGAGAAGTCATTTTAACTTACCGATATTGCGCTTAGAAGATGTTGAAGTCCTACTTGACTTGTACACTTCCAAACAACGTAGTGACGCAGCCACTTTTTGTTGACCGCTTGGAGATACAAGAAGTTATGACAATGAAATTAAAAAGTATTCCAAAAGAGGAGTTTTTAAAATGCATTAAAAGGATCGTGCTAACTTGTGTATTGTTGTGTCAAGTACGTTAAATTACTTTACAACTTGCTGTATCACAGTGGTATAATTCTTATACGGTTCGGAGAAGATATAACAAAAATTTTCACATTCGCATTCGTATTTTGAGTGTTAGTGGAATAAGACGCGAAATGTATTTTTTACTAGCACAGTATAGTATTCCTAGAATAGTACAATACCAGAGGTAACTTTTCATGAGGTTTCTTCTTGCATTATTCGTTTCGGATGAATATTTATGAGTAAATTTTAGAAATAATATGTTAAAGGATCGAGTATCGGGGAGAGCAAAGCAGTTCTCGAATGGTTGAGAGTGCACACGTTTGAAGGTTTCTTGAGCCATCAAAAGTGCCGTTTGTCTTTCCCAGGGAGATTTTATCTGTTTCCGTTTCTTATTTGTTGCCCAATTAGTGATGTCGATTTATAGATTTTCTATAGCCAATCAGTGGTCCTTGTTCCTATCCATAGGTGGTAAGTCCCACTTCCGGGGATGTCCTATTCAACAGGGATATATTTCTTAAGCTTCTCTCTTTCTCACATAGACAACACCACTATTCTTACAGAGTATTTAGTCATAAAAAAATAATTAAAATTTAAAGCAACCCATATTATTTTCTAACGTTCCTATCCCCCTCGGGAAAGCATACTCGGTATATTTACAGGGTATGTTTGTAACGTTCCTATCCCCCTCGGGATAGCCTACGCGGTATCTTCCCAGGGTAGTTTAAGAGGGGAGGAAGTTTTTCAGGATCGGGCGGCGGTTTCAGGAGAATAATTTTATTTGAAGAGTATAAATTTTTTTATAACAAAAATTAATTTATTTATCTGAAAAATAGACCAATTCCTCTATTTACAGGATTCTGAAACAAATAAATATAAACACAAAAAATAATTAATAATAGTAATTTACCGCTAGATCTATATTTTTATTTAAGCTAATTTTGCGCTATTTTCCGCAATGTCTCTAATATTCGGCGCTAATTACCGCACGAATACCCGGTGTTATTTTCCACGCGGGGAATTAATGAACCGAGACAGGTTGATTTTAAGTGGAATAAAAGAATAAGGAAAACTTAACTCCGCTGGCCTTTTGAGGAGCGCCTCGCAACCAGGATCAAGAGTTAAGGGGAGAATTTCTAGTCAGGATAAGTAAACTGCTGGTCTTTTGAGGAGCGCCTCGCAACCAGTATCACGTGTACTTAGGAAAGGTAAATTATTAACCGTCTGCCTTTTGAGGAGCGCCTCGCAACAGAGATCAAATTAATAATTTCGGAGAGGATTTTATACAAGTTTAAACATTTATATACATATATTTATATATTATGCGTACATTAAGTCGTTTGCATTAATTAATTTAATTAAATACAGCGGGTGCATTCGTTTTTGGACACCCGTTGTATATACTGGAATTCGCGCGTTCGCTACAGTCGTTGCGGCTCAGGCTGTTTAGTGAGAGCGTACAGTAGTGTGTGTGCGGCGCGTATTAGAGGGGATAGCGGCCGCCGGTCTAATACATTGAACGCGCTCTCTCTTGCCGCGCGCAGTGTTTAGGTTTCGGCAGTTGCGACGACTACCTTCTTCAGTAGTCGTCGCGACCTTTGCCCGGTTTTCGGTATGTTTATCCTGAATACGTAAGTTTTAATTTTACATTTGTAGAAATAATATATTTAATATATTATTTCTGGTGATGTTTAACATATTATTTCTCGTGGCGTTTATACATCTAATTTCGTGTATGTATGTAAAGTACATGCACCAAATTAGATGTAACACCATCTCAAACATTTAATTTAATAGGCGTGCGCGGTATATTTCTGTAAGTATAAATTCGTTTTTGTTCGAACGAATTTGCGCGGCCATGTTTTTGGCCGTCGCATCTCCCTCCTTTTTCGGGAACGCGGTGAGTGTGTAGTGAACAAATAAGTTGGTGCGAATAAAAAATTGTGTGTTTAAAAAAAATAATTCTAAAGTATAAAAATTGTGTATATGAAAAATAAGGTGTGTATTACAATGTGTGCATATAATGTGTGTATATGTACATACATAATTTTTTTTTCATAACAGGTGACGCATCGTACGTGGCATGTGACTGGGTTGATTCTCCTATGGAATCGCCGGTTTCCGACCCACTGGCGATGCCGCACGGCTCCCAGGCGAAAAAATAGTGTGGCTTCCTCATAATATATGAAGGCCCGCCATGGGCGTTGGTCGTCGCTGGGAGTGCGGCCGTGCGGTTTGTATTCGGGGGCCGGGACCGACGGCATTCCTACAGGAGCAGTAGTATTCTCTGGAGGGAGCAGTGGTGGTGCCGGTCGAGATGGCCCGGGTGTTTGGGCATTAGTCGGCAGCGCGGGCTGCTCGCCGTCGGCTGGAGGCACGTCCGCCTCGCTGACCCGTGGTGTTATTGGGACGGCTGCAGGTTTCAGCACGACCTCCGGTATTACGGGCAAACGTCTGCCTTCCACCTGCAGACGAGGCGGCCGTCCCGGAGGTACCACTATGCGCGGACGTACCGGTATCCGCAGCATATTGTTTAACTCCTGCTCGGCGACGAGCAGGTCGCGCTGCGCCCGGGTAAGTTGTTTTTTAAACATAATTTTACGATGTGTTCGCTCGGAATGACTAACGAAAACTGGATAATAATTCTAGATTTAAATTTTAATTTAACCTTTCGGGGGTTAAATCCTTATTTTACTTAAGAGGGCATCAATCCTTGTCCGCTCTTTAATATATAAACATTTGCCGGTTGACTTTTGCAATGTCGTTATTGCGATACGAATATAAATGATTAAATTTTTTCGGTAAAATAAAATATAATATTAAGAAAAAATTTTTATTGAAACAAAATAAAATTTTTTTTTTTTTTAATTTTAATCAAATTTAATCATTTATATTAAATACCCCACACCTAGCACCAAATCATTTTTAAACATTAAAATTTAAACCTATACGATATAATCTATCAAGTTAATAGAATATTTATATATTTCTTTCCTTACATTTTTAATCGCTGTCGATGCTAGGATCTTCGGAGTTGGTGGCGATGTAGATTCCTTCGTCTTCTAATCTAGTGGCGACTCTTCTGGCTGCTCTACGATGTAGGCGCCTATTTTCCCGGCAGCGTTCCTGGGCTGCCGGATTTCGCTGGTTAAAGAGGATTCGATAGCCGATCTTATTTATTTCCGCCATGCCAAAAATAATGTCCACTGGTTGGTCTGGTATTATGGCAAAATTGCTAACTCTTGTCCTTTCTTTGCAGATGTAGTCCACTTCGAGCGTGTATGTAGACACGACGTTGACAGGATCAACGGTGTATAACGGGTCCCGGTTAAGATGGAGAACCGCTTCCCCGTATACGCGGTGAGCACCACGTCGTTCAAGTATCCTGCCGATCTCTGCCGAAACCGTGGTCATCAGTGCCCTAGTATTGATGAGTGCATGGAATGGCATTCCATAGCACTTGATGGAAACACTGGGTTCCAAGAATTGACGGCAGAGCTCTTGTTCGACAGGGTGCTGCATGTTGACTAAGCTCTTGGGCCTCTAGTCGGCCCTTATATAGTGGATTCATGGTGGTATCTTATCTAGATTGTTGTATCTTTTACGTAGATCCTTAATAAGAATATGTTTCAAAATTTTACCTTTATTATCTTTCAGTCATATATAACTGGCGATACCCTCCTGAAAATAGTATACGGACCCAGATACTTTGGAGCTAACTTTGCGTTAAACGGGTCTATTTTGTTCGATAAATTGTGTGATCGTTTATAGACGTAATCGCTGATTTCCGGGTTCCATTTTCGACGGTTTTGATCATAGTAATATTTTTGTTTTTGACAACTCCGAGCTAGTTGACTTTGTACGAGTTCTATTGTCTCTTGTATTTTTTTGATACGACTCTCCGCTGTAATATTACAATTTTGACCAAATATTTGGACAAGAGACCCGGGTGCTCTTAAGTCTCTTCCAAAATTTATGTAAGCGGGTGTAAATCCCGTTGTTTCGGACGTAGCAGTATTATACGCGAACTGTAGCTCGTGCAAATAGAAATCCCATGTTCGTTGAGTTTTCTCTATGGATTGAGAAATCATGGTTTTAACTACTTTGTTCGCTCGTTTTACAGGAATACACTATGGCGTGTACGGTGGTGTTTTTCGGTGAGCTATTCCGGATTTTGACAGCATTTTACTTCGGAACAGGTAAAGCTATTAGTCGTCTGTCTTTTGAGGAGCGCCTCGCAACAGAGATCAAACTAATAGTTTCGGATAGGATTTTTAAGCAGGAATTTGTTGAGTTCTGGGAAGATTTCTAGCTCTGGGAGGAGTTCGTGTGAATCAACTTTGGGGCAGTTGATTCACCGGGCGAACTCCTGATTTTGCCTTTTGCAGGCCCTTTTATAGCGAAATATTCGTATAATTCCGTCGCCGCTCGTTTAATTTCGGACGGAGTGCCGAATGATAATAATTATATTAATAACAATAATAATTAAAACTAACAATATTTAATAATAATTATAATAATTATTATTTACATTTTACTATGTATATTTGCAGCCGGTGTGCTGCGTACAGTGTTGGTATATGCGTATAATGATGTATACGCACATATACATGTATAAATATATATATATATATATATATATATATATATATATATCTATATATATTTCGTACAATTATTAATTTTATTAAATCAATTTAATTAAATACAGCGGGTGCATTCGTTTTCGGACACCCGTTGTATACATTGGAATGCGCGCGTTCGCCTACCGCAATAATCGCTGCTGGCGCGCGCCATAATATATATATATATATATATATATATATATATATATATATATTGTAACGGGGTACTCAATGCTGAAACACCCGGTAAAAGTATCCGTTGACGGAGTTGCAAAGAACACCGAACCAGTTCAATTGTTTGAAACAATTTCTTTAGACCGTAGGTTCTTTCCGAATATTTCTTCCTCAGACTTACCTTTGTTTATCCTGGAAATTATATAAGTAATAATATATATTGGAAAATTATTGATAATCCAGGGAAAGACGGGTTAATTATCAGTACAGGGGGGGAATATTTCTATATTTTCTATTACTAAAAAAAAAGCAAAAGATTTATTTAATTCAATAAGAAAATAACTTTAATATTTATTAAATTTCATAAAATTATAATAAATAATATGTTACCCCTACCTAATACGCACCCGTGATAGGCTAACGTACAAACCCGCTCACACAGAGTGTGAGAGAGATAACTTTGTAAGTATAATAAAGAGATAAAGCAACAAGAGCGCCACCTTACGAAGAGCAAGATGAACGACTGTAGAAAACTGTGTACGCACTTGTTTCTTTTACTATTCTTAAGCTATGTCAGTACTTCTCTGTCTCTCACACACGTTCTAACGATAATTTACAATCTCTAATACGATTTTATGGGAAAATCAAAGAAACTAGTAGAGACAAATAACATTCTACTGAAATTCGAAAATATAAGAAGTAAGGAAGAATCCACCAACCATTTTATACGACGCTGAAAATAAAACGACCCAACCATGTTTATATAATGAAAGTTGGCTTGTGGATGACCGGCCGGTTTCTTGCACCCTTCAATTCTTCCGTAAATAATTTAGTTTGTTTTGTAGAGAATTCTAATTTGTCTACTATTACCATGGTATATATTAGACTAACTATATTATAATTTTCTTTATTCTCCTTCTCTCTCTCTCTCTCTCTCTCTCTCTCTCTCTCTCTCTCTCTCTCTCTCTCTCTCTCTCTCTCTTTCCCTTTTTCCCTCCCATTTTTCCTATTTGTTGAAATAATGAACATGTATAGAGTGAAATAACCTGTACATGTTATAAAAAATATGTGTGTGTGTGTGTGTGTGTGTGTGTGTGTGTGTGTGTGTGTGTGTGTGTGTGTGTGTGTGTGTGTGTGTGTGTGTGTGTGTGTGTAACGCTCGTATACCCCTCGGGATAGCTTACACGGTATTTTTCCGGGGTAATTTGTGAGGGCAGGAAGTATATTCGTTCTATATATTCTATTTCTTCCCATTTGAGCGTTTCTAAGTATGTTTTCACCGGCGGTGCAACATGTGGGCGAGCATTGTCATGTTGCAATATAACTTTGTCGTGCCTGTCGGAGTATTGTGGCCGTTTTTCTCGCAGTGCGCGGCTCAAACGCATCAATTGTCGTCGATAGACCTCGCCTGTGATCCTTTCATTCGGTTTCAGAAGCTCATAGTAAACCACATCTAGCTGGTCCCACCATATACAGAGCATGAGCTTGGCGCCATGAATATTTGGCTTGGCCGTCGATGATGATGCATGGCCGGGTAGTCCCCATGATTTTCTTCGCTTCGGATTATCGTAACGTATCCACTTTTGATCGCCAGTCACGATACGATGCAGAAAACCCTTTCTTTTATGTCGCTGAAGCAGCTGTTCGCAAGTGAAAAAACGCCGTTCGACGTCTCTCAGCTTCAGTTCGTACGGCACCCAATTTCCTCGCTTTTGGATCATTCCCATGGCTTTCAAACGCTTGGAAATGGTTGTTCGGTCAACTCCCAATGCTTCAGCAAGTTCTTCTTGCGTTTGACAAGAATCTTCATCAAGCAAAGTCGCCAATTCTCGATCTTCAAAGATTTGCGGCCGCCCGGAACGCTCCTGGTCTTCCACGTCGAAATCACCGCTTTTGAAGCGTCGAAACCATCCGCGAACACTTGAATCATCGACACAACCTTCTCCATAAGCCCCCTGAAGCAATCGATGCGTCTCGGCAGCAGATTTCTTCAAATTGAACCAATAAAGTGAAACTTCCCGCAAATGACGTCGACTCGGCTCAAATTTCGACATTTTCACGATATCAAAAATTTATGATGCGAAAAAATTTTAACTAATGTGTTAGTATGAAATTGTTGACATATGAATAAGCTTTGATTATGACATATGTAACCATTGAATACTCGCACAGTATTGGTGGCGCCATCTCTTACAAAAAACGGGAAAGACTTATTCACACTCCTAATATAAAAACTAAATTTATTCAAAAAAAATCCGCACTCAGTCACGGTTCTGTAAAAAAAAATGATTACTTAATATACTTATTATAAAACTTGTTAAGCTAGATTTACAAACTTGTAATAATACAATTCCTTTAAACATACGTTAGTTTCCGTGAAATTTAAGTAATCCGGCGCGAGTTTCCGCACAGATACCCGGTGCTATTTTCCACGCAGGGAATTTCACCGTATAAGGTAGATTTTACTCTAGGTATAAAACTAAGGTGAGCTTAACTCCGCTGGTCTTTTGAGGAGCGCCTCGCAACCAGGATCGCGTTTTCTTCAGGAAAGGTAAAATTATGAGCCGTTTGTCTTTTGAAGAGCGCCTCGGAACAGAGATCAAGTTAATAATTTCGGATATAATTTTGTCAGGATTGATCGAGCTCTGGACAAGAGTTAGCTCCGGGAGGAGTTCAAGTGACACGACTTCGGGTCAGCTGGTTCACTGGACGAACTCCCCGATATATATATTCGGTGTGAATAATGTTTTAATTAATTATATTAATTAAATACAGCAGGTGAATTCGTTTTAGAACACCCGTTGTATATGCTGGAATGCGCGCCAGTATAAGACTTGCGCGTTCCCCTACCGCAGTATTCGATGCTGGCGCGTGTCTTTCAACGAGAGAGCACGGTATTGTGCGTGCGGCATGTATTAAGAGGGGGATAGCGGCCGCCGGCCTAATACACTTGACGCGGCTCTCTCTCTCTCTCTCTCGCCGCGCGCTGTATCCCCTCTAACGTAGTTTTCGAATTTAAGCTTAGTGGTAGAGAGAGAGAGAGAGAGAGAGAGAGAGAGAGAGAGAGAGAGAGAGAGAGAGAGAGAGAGAGAGAGCGAGAGAGAGAGACAGAGAGAGAGAGAGAGAGACTTTGTATTGCGTTCTCTCTCTTTATATTTAATATCGATTTAACTTATAATTTTGATCATATCACGAGTTTATACTACGGAAAAAAATAAATTATTCTTATCTAATTTCTTGCGTGTGTGCGCGGTAAATTTTTGTAGCGTAGTCACGATGAATTTTCACGACCATGTTGTTAATAAGGTCGAGTCTCGGTTGAGAGGGACGGATATTTCGAAATAAGTTTGTATTATGTGGAATTCTTTTTGTGGTCCTGAAAAGAATCGTTTAGTTTTTCCCTCCCGGTGGTTACCGAGGGTGATACCTGGGAAGGGTTCGGTATGGGGAGACGAACGGGGGTGGACGGAGTGTACCTACGCTCGTCTCCGACTTGCGCTCCGACTTTGGTGAGGGATAGCCTGCCCCATTAAGTCGATGAGCGAGACCTCCGTGGGGTCCTTCTGCTTCAAACGCCGCCAGATTGAACAAAGGTTCCGGTCAGGGAGTTTGAAAGTCGTTTGTATCGTATTTCTTGTTTAGAGAATTCTAATTTGTCTAATAACTATTACTAAGGTATATATTAGACTAACTATATTATAATTTTCTTTATTCTCCTTCTCTCTCTCTCTCTCTCTCTCTCTCTCTATTTTCCCTTTTTCCCTCCCTTTTTTTCTATTTGTTGAAATAACCAACATGTATAGGGTGAAATAACCTATACATGTTACAATATATATATATATATATATATATATATATATATATATATATATATATATAGATATATTATTATCGTTAATAATCATGATGCTACAACATCACGTTCTTATACTCAAATATATATATATATATATATATATATATATATATATATGTATGTATGGGTATACATAATTGTAGTGTGATACTACTTTGTTTTATGTTTTATCGCATATTAATATTATGTGTTTATATTATTTTATAATTATGTTTTATATTATAGAATGTGCGCACACACACACACATACATAAGTTGTTAAGATATGTACTAAGCTTATAGCTCTTATTTATTTCTGTATATTTTGTATATTGATTTTTTTTATATAACTTGTAAGTTATATATATATGCGACGGCCAAAAACATGGCCGCGCAAATTTCGTTCGAAACAGAAAATCTACTACACGAAATATACCGCACACACGTATTAAAATTAAAATGCTTGAGATGGTGTTACATCTAATTTGGTGGATGTACTTTACATGCATACACGGACATAGATGTATAAACGCCACGAGAAATAATATGTTAAACATCATTAGAAATAATATATTAAATATATTATTTCTACAAATATAAAATTAAAACTTACGTATTCAGGATAAACATACCGAAAACCGGGCAAAGGTCGCGACGACTACTGGAGAAGGTAGTCGTCACAACTGCCAAAACTCCAATAAGTAGAGAGAGAGAACGCGATATCTAGTCTCTCTCTCTACTACTAAACTTAAGTACAGAGTATGCCGTGGAGTGGATACACTGCGCGCGGCAAGAGAGAGCGCGTTCAATGTATTAGACCGGCGGCTGCTATCCCCTTTAATACGCGCCGCGCACACACTACTGTACGCTCTTGTCGAACGGCACGCTCCAGCAGCGAATACTGCGGACACACAAGCCTTATACTGGCGCGTGCATTCCAGTATATATAGCGGGTATTCAAAAACGAATTCACCCGCTGTATTTAATTAAAATAATTAAATTAAAATATAAGTGATACTTAATATATATATATATATATATATATATATATATATATATATACATGTATATGTACGTATACACTAATATACGTGTAGATAATTATTGTAGGCAGCAGAGCGGCTGCAAATATAAACAATAAGTATTATAATTATTACTAATTATTATTATTATAATTCGGCGCCTCGTCCGAAATTAAACGAGCGGCGACGGAATTATCCGATTATTTCGTTATAAAAGGGCCTGCAAAAGGCAAAATCGACAGTTCGCCCGGTGAAACAACTGCCCCGAAGTTGTTTCACACGAACTCTCGCCGGAGGTATAATTTATCCAGAGCTCAATAAACTCCTTCTTGAAAATCTTCTCCGAAATTATTAACTTGATCTCTGTTGCCAGGCGCTCCTCAAAAGATAGACGGTTAATAATTTTACCCTTCCTAAGTAAACGTGATCCTGGTTGCGAGGCGCTCCTCAAAAGACCAGCAGTTTACTTATCCTTACATTTACTTATTTTTCCGAAGTTATTAGCTTGATCTCTGTTGCGAGGCGCTCCTCAAAAGACAGACGGCTAATAATTTTACCTATCCTTAAGTAAACGTGATCCTGGTTGCGAGGCACTCCTCAAATGACCAGCAGTTTACTTATCCCGACTAGTAATCCTCCTCTTAGCTCTTGATCCTGGTTGCGAGGCGCTCCTCAAAAGACCAGCGGAGTTAAGTTTACCTTGTTCTATCCTATTTTTAGAATCAAGCTGTCTCGTGTCGTTAGTTCCCCGCGTGGAAAATAACACCGGGTATCCGTGCGGTAAATAGCGCCGGATATTAGAGACATCGCGGAAAATAACGTGAAATTAATTTAAGAATTATATATATAGATCTAGTTTTTACTTTCGTATTAATTATTTTGTGTTTATTCATTTGTTACAGAATCGTGTAGATAGAGGAGTGATTCTTTTCAATAAATTTATATTTTTATTGTTAAAAAAAATATACTATGTTCTGGTATAATTATTTTCCTGAAACCGCCGTTCGATCCTGAAAAACTTCCTCCCCTCTGCCGGTTTCCCCACCCATCTCTGCTCGGTATGGCTCGCGACACGCGGGTAATGTGGTCAAGTAAGTAAGAACCAAAATAATTTTTATTTAACGTTCGAGCTCGCTCAGAACGCTTAAGCCTACTGATAATATTGATGTGCAAGGTGTCTGATTTGACAAACGTGTTGTAACGCATTTCCCGCATTTTCAATATATATATAATATACATAGTTTAATTAGCAATACGTATTTAAGTATACATAGTTTAATTTAAGTATGTGTGCATGTGACACATACAATTATATTTATATACGCATTTTTCATATATATTTTTTGCGAATATAGTACATATACATTTATATGTACTCTACTCTTTCTATAATTAGATTTAATAATTTATAATTAAGTTTAACAAGTGTTTCTTGTATATCCGTATATACTTCCATGTGCATAGACATTCCTAAATAAATGGTTAATATTAATTTACTGTCATTTAATTTTGTAACCACTGGTAATCTATTTTTATTACTAACATATTATAATATTACCCAATGTTAAAAATGAAAGCGATGAACTTTTATTTTAGGGATTTATAAGTTTTCTAGTAGTTAGCATATTTGAATTGTAGATATACATGTGTGTAAAAACATACAAAAATATAAATATATTTATACACACATATATGTACATTCCTCTTATGCATACACACATGGATACGGATATATGTATTTTAATATACTAATTGTATATTTTTTATATGGTTAGTTATAGGTGTGAAGAACCCCAATTGGATTAAATTGCGTTAAAAACAATTTCGGTCGACCGTAGGTTTTTTACTATTATTTTCCTCAGACTTACCTTTTATCCTGGAATTTATTTATTTTTAATTTATATTAATAATAAATTATGTTAATAGATTATTAATGATCCAGGAACGGATGGGTTAATTATCAGATACAGGGGGAATATTATGATATTTTATATTACGTACAAAAAGAAACAGAAAAATTTATTTAGTTGAATAGATAAAAAATTAAATTCTATAAAATTATAATAAATAATATACTACCCCTACCTAATATGCACCCGCGCGATGTTAATGCACGTTTTTCTTCACACAGGGTGTGAGAGAAAAATTTATAAGTATAACAGAGAGATTAAAGCAACAAGAGCGTCGCCCTACGAGGAACAAGAAGAATTACTATCGAAAGCTGCGTGCGCGCTTGTTGTTCTTATAACTACTATTCTATGTTAATATCTCTCTGTCTCTCTCACACTTTAATTCGCTAAACTAATTTTCTAGGATAATTAGATAGTTATACTATTGTGTTATATTGAATAAAATCAATAAAAAGAAGAACTATTACTCAACAAAACCTAAGCAGACATATATTAATAAGATCCATCAACCTTATGAAACAACGCCGAAAGTTTTCCGCTCAACGTTGATCAAGAAAATTTAATCTTCGGACTTTGTTCAAGATGTTTTTTTTTGTCAAAAGAAAACTACCGGCCGGTCGCATAATCAATATATTCAAATCTCCAACGATCTATACTGGCCTATTTTCTCTACGAAAATATTAGAAATTGATTTGTTAGACCTGGTTCCTTGTGAATTGTTAATTTGTATCTACACGACCTGGTATTACGACTTTTTTCCGAAACTATATTATGCTGTATTATATTAACAAATTATTCTCCTTCTCTCTCTCGTTTTCCCTTTTTCCCTCCTTTTTTTCATCATTAGTATTAGTAACTAACATGTATAGGGTAAGGTAACATATATATGTATGTATGTATATATATATATATATATATATATATAATGTTTTTTTCTATTTGTATTTCTAGTGCGACATGACACAATGTAGTTATATTTCTCTCAAATATACATTTTTAGTTTTATGCATATCCGTATAGAGAGAGAGAGAGAGAGAGAGAGAGAGAATAAGAAAGAGGTGAAAAGCGGCAACACGTTGCACCTCTAGTAGCTACACGATAAGACTAAATCTACTATAGCGCGGATGCGCTTCGTTGCCTCCGCTACCCCCACTTTCAGTGGTGAGGGCGCTTGTGGCGTGGTTATGTGGAGGATGCAATCCCCACATGTCTCCCCCTCCCCCAAATTGAGATTTTTACAACTATGTACAAAGGAAAAATCTTAAATTTAAGAGTTTTTATCTCATATGAGCTTACCAATTTCTTATACACTATTACAGATTTGTCCTGGGGTGTTTCACGAATTACAGCCCCTAGGCGCTCTAGTCTACTTTGGTTGAAGTGGTTAAAGCTAAGCATGCAGTTCGAACAAGCTCCCCTCCCTTCAGGATAGTGAGCTCCTCATGGATTCGCCTTGCAGGCGTAATTCGGGGCTCACGTACCTGATACAGAATTTTTCGAAAAAAATTAGTGCCATGCGGTATGTAGTCCCTACTTTAACTATAGGAGTTATTCTAGCTCGCGGCTCCGACATCGCCGCAGAATATTTGGGCGGTGCCGTTTTCTTCTAGGTGCCACAGTATTAGTCTTAATGGACGAGCGCGCGGAAGGATCTGCTCCGAGCGGGTACGTCCTGACTAGGAAAGGTAGTTCGGGAGATTGATCGCGATGGTATGGTTTCATCGTCGTCTGACGAGTCCCGGAACTCGTTTACGTATACTGGGTCTTCTGTCTCGTCCTCGTGGTCGGAATCGTCGCGTATAGTTAGCGCGTCCTCGTCACGGGCGAGTCTGTCTGTCGGGTTTGAGGGTTCAGCGCAAGAAAGTCGTTGGAACTCCTCATGGAAGGAGGTATCGCGTGGGGTATATGGCCGACGCGATCTGTTGTTACTTCCCCCGAATTCGGCGTAATCTTCTTCGATGAAGAAGGCGGGCTTCACGCGGTCCGCGGATACTAAGTATAGAGGTATAGAACCTATATATTGAATACACATATCAATCAGTCTGAAATCAGCTGTTATGTGCAAGTTTACAGTTTATCATTCATTTTCCACGTTATGTAAATGCTTTTTTTCTTTATACCTTTGAAAATGCGTTTACACAACTACATTTAAGATGATGTTTGCAACAACATTTATTTTATTATTTCCAAAAAAACTTGTTTCTCTTCTTTATTAAAACTAAGAATTAAATTAAAAATTAAATTAAATTAAAATTAAATCTGCAATTGTAATTTCCTTTGTACCAATACCACCACTCGTCCTTATCCTCATTACTCTTATCGTCGTATCATCTATCAATTCATCTTTACTTAATCTCTTATTTATTACTCTATGTCATTATATTATCATTCATATATTTATATTTATCTTACACCACTATTCGTCATTATCACTATTCATCTTGTCCTTTATCATGGATTATTTTCACTTGAGTCTCCTATTTAATTTCATCTTTACTTTCACTTTCTTAAATTTATTTATTATTTTTATTCTTATCGTATCATCCTTCATTATTATCATTATCTTCTTTACTTTATAATTATTCATTGTTTTTTTTCTTTATGATTTACCTCTTTCTCTTATCATCATTCCTTGGTATCTGTTCCTTTTTAAATTTATAGTTATTCATTATTTTTTCCTTCGTTTCATTCATCAATTTTTTTTTATCATCATTCGTTATTTTCTGTTATTATTTATCATTTACCTTTACATTCACGTTCTCGAATTATCACCATTCTCTTTTCTTTTATAATTATCCATATTTTTACCTTTATTTCACTCTTATTTATTATGTTATTTTTACACTCAATTCATTATTCAGATTTTTTTCTTTTTGTTTATATTGCGTGAATACCTCTCGGTACTCCCTCATTGCGATGGCATAGGTTAGGACCTAACCTCGCCGTCCCATCCGCAGACGGCTATACGCGGCTCGTGGCACGGGAAGATAAGGGGAAGGGACCGTGTCGAGCACAAGGCGCGACGACGCGCGCGAGCGCCTTAAAGTTTCCTTCTCCGCGGGATGGCGCGCGCGTCGTCTTTTTTCTGGACAAGTTGGTGCGGCGCCTTGTGTCTCGTCACAGAGTGTAACCAGTTCTAAACCCAGTTAGGAAACGAAGTATTAAAATACTCGACCTCCCTCTCGCTTTTATTAACCAATTCACAAGCGTAAAGGATTACGCGTGTTCCTGAGCTATCGAGGATAATTCTTCAGGCTCAAAAATAAGCTCGAGATATGCCTGTGTATGTACCCAGAAGGTGTATTCTCGCAGGCTTATAAGGTAAAGGCGGATGGCGAGGTTTTTAACACTGACGTCGCAATTGTAAAACAAAAAAGAAAATAATGTAAAAGAATCACTTGCAATAAAAAATTTGTAAATGCAATAAGAACATTATTAATATTTTTCCAAAAAAGGTAACATACATATTAATAATGTTATCATCGCAGCAATAGCATCACCACCTAAAAAGTGAGAATATGTTATCATAAAAATAAGTACCGATAATAACAAATATAAAGAATTAGAAAAATATTATAAAACTAGTTGTAAATCTTGATACTCCTAAGGCCATCTAGGAGAGAGAGAGACGCCATTATTATCAGTCCCAGCACATGCAGCAGGAAAAATAGGCCCCCGAATTTTCTGGGCCAATCATAAGTGTAGACATCCCGAACACTAGAAGACATCCGCGTCTCCACTATAAAAGGAGCAGGTTTTCACGCTCACTTCCTAGTTCTACTTTACCTTTACTCCACGATATTCCTAAGTCCGCGTGCTACTCCACTCACCACACTCTTCACACACACTGTTTCTCTCGCTCATCTTCACACTCACAGACCACAGCATCGACATCGACATTAGCAGCAGCATCAGCCCAGGAACAATACCAGCAACAGCAATGACCACAGCTCCAGCATCAGCAACTTGTCCAGCAATGTCTCTCTTCTCAGTGGATTTGAAGTATTGACGCTAAAAATATAAATAAAAGTAAATTAAATTTAATCAATTGTTTGAAAATTTCTTTCCTATCTTTCACTATCACCAAATCCGGAGAAGTGACTGGTCATCCCATAAAAGGGTAGGACTGTACATACCTCAATTCGCACACGAATATTTTTTTATTACACTTACTCCCCAATTAATATTAGGGAAGCAGCCGGTAGGCCGAGGCGGATAAATATTCCTTCTTGAAAGAAAAGGAATCTGTATCAAAGTAAAGCCCCTAGGACTGCGGTTTATGTAAACAAGAATAGAGACTCCCCAAAATAAATTAAGTTTCAAACATTTAAAATTCTCGAGCTAGTGGAGGAAACTCCAGGCTCAAAAAGTGACCAACGAATATAAAACCACATGTATGTGTATTCCGTGTGTGTGTGTGTGTGTTTTTTTTATTAGGCGTAGGCAGAGCAAGCTCTGCACTAGTGGCCTCTCGAAACCAGCATCCCGCCGGAACTATCCGGGAATATTACTTCGGCGGGGCTGTTAATTAGCCTATACGACTCATCTTCTTATGACACTATCCTACGTCCCCCATCCACACAGGTGATCAGGGGTTCGGGGTTCGTCCTCTGTATCTTAAAATAGGATCAGTTGGCCTGGTTCATCCTGGGCCATTCGCCTAGTTCTATCGGCATATCTAAGTTTGGTCATCACCTCTTTTGCGAAACTGGCTACTGCCTTCCAGTTTTCAGAAGATTCCAGCATTATTGATAGGATGCTCTCTGGTCTTATTGGCTTATTGATGATGTTCATCAAGTGCTCACGTTGTGTTCTAAAACGAGGGCAGCTCACCAATATATGCTCAGCATCCTCGACCAAAGTCGGACAGATGGGGCAGAGATCATTATTATCCAGGTGAAAGCGGTGGAAATAGGACCTAAAACAACCATGTCCAGTCAACAACTGAGTTAGGTGGAAATCTAATTCCCCGTGTTTCCTGTTGATCCATCTGTGTATGTCTGGGAGGATACGATAAGTCCATCGGCCTTTGCTAGAATCGGTCCATCGTTTTTGCCATATTTCTATAGAACGATGACGTTCCACATTTTTAGCACCTTGTAGGGAATCCACTGCGGCCTTACATATGTTATGCAGCCTAGCCAGTTCATCTGCAGCTAAATCGAAAGGAAGAATTGCGGCAAGTACCTCAGCTGCGTCGGTGGATACCGTCCTGTAACCACTAATAATACGTATACAGGAGCGACGACGGGTCGCAATGGCCAACTCACAATACGATTTAATTCCGCATGCATGATGCCAGATTGGTGCTGCATACATGCTGACAGAATTAACAACATAAGCTAATAGTTTCCTCTGGGGTGGACGTGGGCCACCAATGTTAGGCATGAGCCGACACAAGGCAGCTGAAACTCGTTGCGCTTTTTCGCCAGATATCTTTAGATGTTCTTTGAAGTTTAACCTGGCATCAAGCTGGACACCCAAGTATCGTAAAGATGGCGCAGAACTAATGCGGCAGCTACCAACTTTAAGAGTAATACTATCTACCTTCTTACGACTGCTGACAAGAACTACTTCTGTCTTGTGCTCCGCTAATTGTAGACCAGCCGTCTTAATCCATCTACTGATGTTGCTGATTGCCTCATTGGCATTTTCAGTAAGTTCATCAAGGGTCTTAGCCGTCACTACTAGAGCGATATCGTCGGCGTACCCTACTGTTATTGAACCAGGCGGTTGTGGAATCCTCAACACGCCATCATACATAATATTCCACAATATAGGTCCCATAACTGAGCCCTGGGGGACTCCCGCAGTAACCTTATGCGATACAGTGCCTTCATCCGTTCGGTATAATATTATCCTATTCTCAAAGTAGCTGGCCACGACATTCTGTAAATAACCAGGTACTCCGAACACTTTAAGAGAACTCATAATAGAAGACCAGCGCGCTGAATTAAAGGCATTCTTGACATCTAGAGCGATAATGGCACAATACTGTTTAGTGCCACCTTTCCATCTCTTACCACTGATTGCATTTCTTGCGGTACACACTACCAGTTTAATGGCATCGACTGTTGATTTTGATTTCCGAAATCCAAATTGGCGTGAGGATAAGCCGTGCAATCCTTCAGTGAATGCTTCCAGTCGGCTACATATTATTTTTTCAAATATTTTACCTACCGTGTCGAGCATACACAATGGCCTGTATGATGAAGGATCATCAAGTGGCTTATTGCCCTTAGGTAACAGGACTAACCTTTGAGTTTTCCAGCAATCAGGAAAAATACCCTCAAGAAGACAAGCATTATATACTTTTAGAAATATAGCTGGATTCTTCTGAATCGCCAACTTAACTGCCGCATTAGGGATACCATCAGGGCCAGGGGCAGCATTGTCTCTAGTCTTAGCGTAAGCATTATGTAGCTCCATTTCTGTTATAGGAGGTATATCGTCCGAGTGTTGCGTGCGCAGTACAGTCCCATGAATGTCATTGGGAAAGAGAGCGGAAACAATCTTATCAATCAATACCGTGCTAGTGGGTTGTATTGGTGCCCTACTCAATCGTGCCATGACTGTTTTGTATGGTCGTCCCCATAAGTCATTGTTGGCCTCTGCACACAGTTCAAGCCAGCATCGACGCTTGCTTGCCTTAATGGCCTTGACAAGCACTCTCTGTGCTTCTTTAAATAAACTATTAAACGTATCACGATGTGTGCGGGCTCTCTGGGCAAGTCTACGTGCGCGATGACATTGTTTGCGCAATTCTGCAATTTCATTTGTCCACCAGTAGACAGATTGACGATGTTTAAATCCGCTCTTAGTCCTAGTCATCGATGCATCACATGCTTCAGAGATATGCTTCATGAGTGCATTTGCCAGATGGCCTGGTGCACCATATTCTAAACGCTCTTCTGATATTATAGTGGCGAACACTTCACAGTCTAGCGATCTGATGTTCCATTTCCGTGTGGGCATCCACTCATTGCACTTGTTCTTTACTTTCTTCTCTGCAATCTCATACAAGATCGCCCTGTGATCACTGTGGGTGTAAAGGTCGCTTACTCTCCAATTAAGGATCCGCTGAATCAAGTCATCACTGGCGAATGTTACATCAATGACTGATTGTTTATCACCCCTAATGAAAGTGGATTCAGATCCCTTATTAACCACGTGGAGTTGAAGAGAATTAAGACCATCAAGCAGCATACTACCTCTGTTATTTGTTGAAGCGCTTCCCCAGGCTGTGGACCACGCGTTAAAATCGCCACCGATTAATAATGGTTTCTTGTCCATGGCTTCATCAACTAATTTAGCTACAAGGATTTCAAACTGCTTGTCCGTCAAGCTTGGAGGAGCATATACACTAAAGGCGTATATTTCTTGTATTTTAGCCCAGGATATCAATTCGCTCCGATGACTCGACTGCTTTAGTACCTGTCTATTTTGACCAATCCAGAGGGCAGCTCTATTGCTTGTGTCACTTATCCAGCGCTGTGGTCTGACCCTGTCACAATATGGTTCGGAGATTACAGCAATGTCTATTCTTAGCTCCTGTATTGTCTGTTTCAGCAGGTCATGAGCTGCTACGCAATGGTTGGTATTCAGTTGGAGTATTTTCATGTTTTATGTCTGTTTAAAAACTCCACGGTAATCGGGCACTTATAGCTGTATGCTGGATGGTTAATCTCCTTTTTTCCTTCACATTTACAGAGTAAACAACAGGGCCCGTTTACACACAGCTTGGGTAGATGGTCTTTTCCACCGCAGTGCCTGCAAAGTTTAGTTCTGTCAGGGCCCGAGCACACGGACGCTAAATGGCCAATCTGACAACACCTGAAGCAGCGCTTTATTTCTGTTTTTTTTCGAACTCTGCAGTGTGTGTGTGTGTGTGTGTGTGTTTTATAAATAGCTTGTGTGAGCGGAAAAGTGAATATACCCAGACGTCATAAAATTTATATACGTCTTATCTGCACTATTAAAAATCTACAAAAAATATCATTTACTCTCCACTCTTAAAATTATCATGATCCTCATTGTTAGAATTTATAACAAAAGAATGCATCAATTTTAAACAATATTCTTTTAAAGCAGATGTACTATCTAATTCTGTAAACTATATTGATGTTTTTTCAATGCAGGGAACCTCATACCGCTGTTAGGAAAATCATTTAGCACATTCTAACATTAATCATGGACGCCGAAATAGATAGCCGAAATGAAGCTATACAGAAATTTTGTATGCCTCTAGAAGAACGTTTGTATCTAAGATTCAATAATATCATGGATAGAACCGGTATGACATCATGAATTTAATTCGAGAAGCCCTATTGATTAGTCAGTAAATAAAAGTGTAAGTATATAAAATTGTTAAATTTTCTTAACGCTTATGTTTATTTCTATTTTTATTGTTGTAACATAGGCGCTTTGGTGGGAGCTAGTTCGTGCTCCGGCTCAACCCACCTCGGCTCCGACCGCTCAGCCCGTCATCGAGTTCTTTTCACTCCACCAAAGACTACGTTCTATTGTTACTTGCATAAGCAGGTGGCTCCGGCTCAACCCGCCGCGGCCCCTAGTCGCTCAACGCATCATTAGGTTCGCTCGTGTAAGCTCATCTATTTAATAATTCTTATTTTAATAAATCACAGTCCGCACTGTACGTTGGCCTACGCTCAACCCGCCTAGGCCCTGGTCGCTCAACCCGCCACCAAGTTTGTTCTACTGCACACTGTGAAGAGAAATCCAATACTCACTCGCTCAACCCACGAGAGTTTGAATTGGATTTTTTCCCGTAATTCTATTTTTCTTTTAACGACGTTGCTGGGATTTGGACGGCAAATAAATCCAACCAATGGTATAGATATAATACCGCTTATTGTTTACAGATGAGACAATGTACACCTAAAAAGTTATCGAGTGACTCCTACTGTGTGAGTGCCTGTTAGAAGAGACATAATACACTTGGGTAAATCGCGAGAATTCAGACTATGCAAAGCTCTTTTAGTGGATGGTTACTTATCTATGAATTTTAAGATTGTTATACGCACGATGCACTGAAATGTTTTAAACATCAGTACAAACAGAAAACGAAATTTTCATGAACATTGGACAAGCCGTATGAGAATACTAGAACTAAAATCGATCGCCTCAATTCGTTGGGTTATGTAACTTGCGAAAGTGCGTTTGATAGAATTAAAAAAGAGAATTCGGATATTCGTTATTACATAATGAATCATCCTCTAATAAGTAAAATTACGTTGAATCCAAGAGAGGCATTTTACGGAGGTCGCACAGAGTTATCGTTACTCATTATTAAATGAAAGACAGAAAGTAAATAAAATACAGACATTTGCTCTTTATATCCGTACGTATGTACATTAAAAGAATATTTATTGCATACAGTAAAAACTTAATTTTATCAGGTTAAAATTTTTGGAAGATTTAAATAGTTTTTTAATTTAATTATGTTAGTTCGTTACATACGTTAAATACATCATGTATAATAGAATATTTAAGATATCTTATTTCTAAGGTATAATGCAATTTCTTTGGCAATATTTAGAGATATTATTATAGTAAATATGGAATTTATCAAAGGTAAGTTTTGAGTTTACGTCAAATATTTTGGAATAATCATTCGGCTTATATGTCTTCACTGTGTATAAAACATCACATTTATAAAACTTTGTGGTGATTTTGCTAAGTTATTCTCGTTCTCATACGTACGAAATTGGAGTGGTGGTAAAATGAATTAATCCTCGAGCTATTTAGATAACCGAATTTATTGTATAAAATATACAACTTCAATAAACACGATATAAAAATACGCGGCAGCGGCAATTCTACAAGTGTACGATATATACGCGATAATTCTAACAATACCACAGTCCCTTGCGAAGGAGACCGGGATGAGTCTTGCGAAACCTGTAACAGGGACGGAAGATAATTGGTGCATGTCGCCGCTTTTGCGGCCCGTGGTACACGCATACTTACATACTCTCGTATGCATGTAGGGCCGCGTTCCTACAACTTAATTAGTTTTCAATTTCACTTAACTGTTTTGATCCAATCTTCTTTATTTTGAAGAATCAGTTTACATGTTCATCATTTTAGGTTCCTTTTTCTCCTTTTGTTTCTGATAAATAATAATGATTCATAATTTTTAGATTTTTTAAACAAAAAATTAATAATTGAATCTGTTTGTGAATACAATTTAATCAAATTTATTAGACAAGCATATTTTATATTTTGCATTGAAGAAATTTAAATATTTACAACGATTTGCGTCATAATAATAAAAAAAGAAAATAGAATTGTAAAAATTGCATGTAAAAAAAACTGATTCATAATATAAATGTGTACACTGTAGAACATAATGTAACAAGTATAAAATATAGGATAATTTCTAGAATGATTCTAAAATGAAATATTGTTACATATTAAACATTTAAGTTCTTGAAATAGTATATATAGAATATATAAACCTTGTTATAACTTTATTAGATATCGTAATATTATATTTATTGTTACATTTCTCTATCAGAATTACATAAATGCAAATATGTTATTGATATGACAATTGTATGTACGAGGTTGGTTTGATGAGTCCGTGATTTTTAAATGAAAAAATAATTTATTTAAAAAATTTTTTTATTTTTCAATATAGTCTCCTCCCAAGACGATACATTTATTCTAGCGATATTCAATCTTTTTTAAACCTTCCAAAAAGTAACTTTTTTGTAATCCTCAAAATAATCATTTGTGGCAGTCATAATCTTTTCATTCGATGAAAATCTTTTACCACCAAGCCAAGTTTTCATGTTTGGAAATAGAAAATAACCGGGCGGTGCTAAATTTGAAGAATAAGGTGGGTAAGGAAGTAATTCGTAACGTAATTCTGCTAATTTGACTGTTGCTATAGCACTCGTATGAGCTGGTGCGTTGTCGTAGTGGAAGAGCACTTTTTTCACCAGATGGGGCCGCTTTTCCTTCAGTATGGCTTCAAATCTATCCAATAATGAAGCATAATACTGTCCTGTAATTGTTTTTCCCTTCTGTAGGTAATGGATTAGTATTATACTCCGTGAGTCCCAAACAACTGTGGCCATGACCTTACCGACTGATGGAACAGTTTGTGCTTTTTCGAAGCAGGTTTTCCATGTTCAGTCCACATTTTGGACTGCCGTTTCGTTTCTAACGTATAGTGATGAATTCATGTTTCATCAACAGTAACTAACGGCGCAAAAATTCGGTTGGATAACGCTGAAAGATGTCCAAACATTGTTTAGATGCAACAATGCGTGACCGTTTATGGTCGACTGTGAGCAAACGCGGCACCCATCTTGCAGATAGTTTTCTCATATTCACAATTTCATGCAAAATAACCTACGTATTGACTTGAAACTTTGTATAGCTACTTGTATGAGATGATAGTCTCTTAGAGTAGTAAAATATTTACTAGAACAGCGCTAACTTTCGAGAAGTCACGGACTTATCAAACCACCCTCGTATATACGTGGATTTAGCTCATTCCATTTTCGTTTCCATGAAGTGTTCGTCGTATTTTCTCTTGCTAGCAGGATTTTCGGTTTAGTAAACTGACCTTTATACTTTCCTTAAAATCTTCGTATATTGTAATATTTGCCCATGTTTAACAAATTATAAAGCCGTTCTACATTATGATATCCTCGCGCCAACCAAAGGTACATTAGATGCAAACATAATAATCCGAAATGGTTGATGAGAGAAAAACCTTCGCGTAACGTTGCCAAATCTATCTATCGCTTAATAGTTATGTAGTCAAATTAAAATCGCAAACAAAAACATATCTTTAACATATAGAATAACATTAAAATAAATATAATAAAATTTAAAAAAATCAGGTACGACTACCGAGTCACTACAGAACTCGGTAATTTAAGGTTTAAAAATATTATTTTATTGATATTTTACACACTATTAAAAATAAGTTATAATAAACAAATTATTTTAAAATAAGATTTATAAGACTCGATAGTCTTACCCGAACCACCTTTTGTCAACGGTAAATGCAAGCGTGCGATAATTATATTGCGCGTGAATTTGTGAGCGGCCATTTGAAGCGATCCAAAAATTGCGATAGTGTCAACTGAAGAAAAGCGAGAGCGTTTTTGATCATGTATAAATAAAGCTACTGCAAACATTCAGCGCCTCTACTACAAAAGCCAATTACCATGGATTAGCAAGTCATTATAGCGAAGATTTCTAATATAATACGTTTAATTTTGGAGAAGATCATAAAATGATCCGCCTAATTCTGGGGCATTGCCGAACATCAATTTTTGTCCTTTCATTTCGTCAGTTTTTCATCTTTGATTGCTTATTTCAAAAATTTCACTGTAAACGGAGCATGCCCAATAAACTTGCCATAAACTGAGAGTCAAAAATTGTTTAAATGATCGATATGTACGTACCGGAATCATATATTTCTCATACTAGAATGTGATGGTTCAATCTTTTTTTACCATAAATCACATTAATTTTCTGTTAACTAAAGTTTACGTTTTTTTGCGTATTTCAGAGCAACACTAATATTCACGTTAATTCTTGCGTCTCAACCATCTACGAATTTCAAATAACAGAATCAATCTGTTAAAGCTAGGAAGAAATTAAAACAGGCTTGCGATTATAAAAATATATTTCCCGTTTTTTCCCCACACCATATTAAGTTTTAAAGCAAGGTAAACATAGAAAGGAAAGAATATGTAAGATTTTGTAATGTACCTATATATAAAGCGAAAGAAAGGGATAAAGAGAGGGGGGATCATATAATCGGGGTGGCATTACTCCAAGTGAAATAAAGTATTCATGAATTACATAAATTTAATAATTTATAATATGACAATAGCATATTGTAAAGTACGTTCCATGTAATTGCCCATTTCATACGAGGGTACTATGCTAGTACACTGGCAAAGAGGATGGGTCATGTTACCTAATGTTGACAACTATATGATACAAGTTCCACATTGTATTTTTGTTTTATAAGTGTTGAATATATGTACAAGTAGCCGAAATTTTTTAATGGCTTCCAAGTCATTTCTATATATAAAAAAATTTATTATTTCTTATCGGCGGAGTTAAACGGTTTTCATTTTTTTTCTTATTATTCAACGTATTTACTTTACGCTATTTCCACAACTTAACGATTTGCGCGATGTTATAAGAAGAGAGTGTGATATAAGAAAATAAAATTCGAGATGCACGCAATTGCCAATTTAGTGCAATTTAAAAATATATATTTTTAATTAAATATTTATTCATTACGCACAAGAAAAATGATTTTTATTAAAGCGGCGACGTACAAAGTTATATTTTATTAGACAACTCTTATAGGTTACATATTTAATTTGATTTTGATATTTACATTAGGTTTGAAAATATAAAGAAGTTCTTTTAATACAATAATAATAATAATAATAATAATAATAATAATAATAATAATAATATAATAATAATAATAAAGTCAATCTACACGATAAATTGCATAAAAAACGGAGTGTAGTATATATATATATATATATATATATATATATTATATATCATTTTCTTACAAATTGCAACTATAATTTGTTTTACAATTACTTCAATATATAATAAAAAAATTATAGAATATATTTCATTCATTATAGCATAATGAATGTTATTTGGTTTTGTTCAAGAATAAATAAATTTACATTTCTTACCAACCGTGAAGTCGAATAGTTAAATCGAACTTTATAAAGTTGATGAAATTAAGATATAATGTATTATAACTCCTTTTCAATTTTTTTGTAATAAATACGATCAAAGAATTTTTCAAAACTGTATTTAGTTAAAAAATCTAAAACTCATTTTTTAAATTTTTGTATGAAACTAAGTAACAGTTAGTACTTAATTACAATCTGCAATGATTTATTTAGATTCTTATAGTTTTACATTATATTAAAATATTTTTAATATAATGTTTATATGATATAACATTATATTAAAATATTTTTAATTGCATCTACGTATACATATGTCTTCCACATTGATTGTTTTACTTAAATCTTTTAGGGTTTGCATGTAACATAAAAAACTAAATAATATAAAAAAAAAATTTTTTTATAACCCTGTATTATTAGTAATTATTTAAGATTTTTATTTATTTCGTATGAAATAAATTTGGAAAAATATTTTCTAATGTGAACACAAGTTTATATCTTTCTTTCTATCTAACCTTCTTTAAAACTTTTTATAAGCACAGTTCGAAACGAAATAAATAGAATTCTACAAATATAATTTTATTACAGTCGTGAAAAAATTTGATATTGTATTAGATTCAAAAATAGTTAGGTAAAATTTTTAAAAAATAATCTTGAGATACTATGTATAGAATCCATACCAATACTATCACTGTTGAATTTATCACCTTGTTAAAAATAAATTTTATTGACAACTTATTCTTTTAACGAAAGTTTCATATTAACTCAATTTTTCCGAATACTTAATCTTAATAGAAATTACTAATTTTAAAACTTGTTTACGGTATTTGATTAATTATTATTTCTTTACTTCAGATCGAGTTAGTAAAAACAGAGGGACTGGTTTTCTGCATGTGAATTTCAAAGATTTCAGCGCCTTTTTTTGAAGACGTAAACACGCATGCGCATGAAGCATGAAACTTGTTCGGTCTTCTGCTAATCCTACCGGCTCTCCTCTGACTTGCCGTTTGCTTATATAATGCTTCGTGAATTGCTAATCTTGATGTATATATCAGATCAGAATTCATCGAAAAGAAACTGGTGCTAGAGAAAATCCGATATGTACAATAACCAACAACTGCCAACAATAGTTTATGTTTATTATTAAAAACTATATATGATAGTTATTCATATATTTGCTACAATACATATACAATCATCTGTATACAGTTTGTAAACAGCTAACGCTAATATGTCCAAAGTTGCTGGATTAGTCAAAGATATTTTTGAAGCCACTAGACAGTCAAATTGTTTTGGACAATGTTTAAAAAAGGTAAAAATAATAGATACTGTAATATAATAATTTTTGTATAACTAGTTATAAAATATGCAAAAAAAAATTAATATATATATATATTTTTTTTTAAACTTCTATGATCATAATTTTATTTCTGTATAAAATAAATATTGTAACAGTGAAATATTAATTGGGAGATATGAGTTTGCACTTTTTTTGTTACATCATTTTATTGAATGAATTAATACTTTTTAGGTAAAACTTTTATCTGCAGAAAATGGAAAATGTTTAGCTGAATTAAAAATAGAAGAAGAACATTTGAATTTCGGAGGAACGCTGCATGGTGGTTTTACTACTACACTTGTTGATAATATTTCAACCTATGCATTAATGACCTCAAAAGCTAACCATACTGGTGTATCAGTAGATTTGCATGTTACGTGAGTATAATCTTTTTTTAAAAAAACTCAGTGTTTTCTTTAAAAAAATTTTTATTCAAAAATTCATTCATTTATATAATTGATGGCACAGATTTCTGAAAGCGGCTTTTCCTGGTGACACAGTAACAATTGATGCAAGAACTATTAAAGCAGGTAGAACATTAGCATTTCTTCAAGTTGAGATTTCAAAAAAAGATGATGGTGCAATAATTGCTCGAGGGACTCATACAAAGTTTATAGGTGGAAATACGTAATATTAATTGTAAATTATAAATATTTTTTTTAATACATAAATGATACAAAAAAAAAATAAGGTATTTGTACATGGGAGTATGTCAAAGCGCTGGATTTTTTTTATTTTATTAATATAATATAATAACATAAAATTATATGACTTTTTACTTTCTCATTATCAAATATTCTAAAATCAAAATAGAATGGAATAAAGCTTAAGTAAACAATAAATCTTATCTTAAGTATTTAAAAAAATTAATAATATAGTAGACTTTAATTAATAAAACAGAAGACTGGACAAAGTATATCAAATTCTATTACAAAATTACAGGCAATTATTGTGTAATCTGACTATTTAAATGATTGACTATACTTTAGCATTTTAAAGAAGTGGAATATAAAATAATTTATCATTATTACTTTTTCGTTATTTTCTGTACAATATTAAATGTACATCATACTGGCAGGTAAATTAATAAAAAATCAAGCAAAATTCTATTTAGAATTTTTGACGTCTCGAAGTAAATGCTCCATTTCTTCAATACGTGTTTTCAAATCTATAAGTATTTTCTGAACTCTATTGTATTCTTCAATAGTATGTTTCAGTGATTCTTTAATGTATTTAATTTTTTCACTTTCTTTATCCGAATGAATTTTGTCATCTTTATATTCATTTGCAGTGACAAGATACTTTTCAGCAGCATTTCTGCGTGATCGTGCAATTGTATTGCTTTGATTACTCTGATCGATGCATTCTTCACAGCACTCAGACCATGCTCTTAAATCAATTGAAGGGATTTCATCACAGGAAATAAAGTTATTACTTATCTCTGGTAACAAGAAAACGTTTCTTTGTATTCTGGTAATATTATCACTATTATCACAGAGAATTCTGGCTAAACTTATCTTTTTAATTTCTCTAAGTTGCTCTGCTTGAAATATTGATGGGTTCTCAAGCCAAAATCTGTCACCATCTCTCATTCTTTTGAACTGTTCAGTCAGCAGACATTTAAAAAGTGGTCCTACTTTAGCTTTAGGTAATTGATCTTCAAGTATTCCTCCCACCCATACATCAATGTTTCCTGGATGGCCATACAGTTCTTTTAATATTTGTCTAACTCTTGTACTACTGATTTCTTTAGCAAGATCATCAAAAGACTCGACTGTAGACATATTGCAATATTTTCGCCATTCGATATACGGCGGAATGGCATGATCTCTTCCTCTTTGAATATTCATGGCAGCTAAATCAAGCGCTACCGCATGAGCCGTTCGAAATAACTGTTCGGTAAGTTCGATATTTAAATTTTGTTCGGGTCTTTTCAGCTTTGCAGGAGTGACAAACATTCCTCTAAGAAGGGGATCAACGCCACCTTCGTCAACTAATCTCCAGGGCGCAAAAAATGCATCTCTTAGATGCAGTGGACCTTGCGGTATGGATTGAAGGTCCTCGTTTAATCTCTCCAGTTTTGGTTGGATTAACGAATGCCCAAAACGAAGGGCAGCTGTAGCAAATACGTTTGATATACTGGCATCTAAATCTTTATCATATCCTTGATAAGAGCCGAACAGCTCATCGGAACTCTTGCCAAGCACTACAGGAATCCAATCGCGATAAGTAATAATTTGCATCTATAAAATTAAATAAAACATTTTATTATTAAATTTAAGAAATACAAAACGTTTTTTATAACTGTAAAATGCATTTATTAATCGACAGGTAATTTGAAGTAGATTAAAAAGGAGTTTTTATTCAATAAATAAAATATTAACTAAAAAAGTACGTAAGTAAATGTATTAGATATTAGATTTAATTAAAACACAATTCAGAAAATATTGATTTATTTGTTCAAATTCCTATATTATCATGTATTTAGTATAACAAATTTCTATATTTATTTATTATGTTTAATTAATTCTTCATATCGTGCTTGTATATTTATGTATTAATCGTGATACTCGTAATGTAAAAAATTTTAATTCTTTATTAATATATAATTTTACAATAAAATAGTTTCTGCATTATATATTTATGAACATTTATAAACTTTAAATAATAAATAAAAATGAATTAGTATCTATATGCGAATGCAAAATATCTTGAGGTATATATAATTATACCGCTAATATTAATTTTTCATATTTCTTGTTAATACGACATCGAACGAAACAACAATCGAATAAAGAGAATGGAGCAACAATAATTATATATACCCTTTGTAAATATATTAAACGGTAAGTATATACGCAACACGATATTTCATATAGATATATGTATATGAAATTTATTTCACCTGCGCGCCGACAATCTTCCTGGCCTCCTGGTACAGCTTCTCGCCCCTCCAGTGCGGATTGACGAGCCTGAGGCCGCGCGCGAGGCGATTGTGCTCCCTCATCCAGATCGTGTGCATGACCGTCAGGCCGATCTGCTCGTTGACCCGAAAGTCGCCCGCGAGGAAGCAATTTACCGCGCTCTCGGTGAGGTTGCGCCTGCAGTCGATGAACTGGCCGTTGCTGTAGGGCAGCAGTGGCTTGCGGCCGGGGAAGCTCGGGCCCTCGCGCAGCAGGCCGAGCTCGTCGCCGAGCTCGCGCAGATCCCGAGCGACGTCGGCGTCGTAGCCGTAGACCTGCGAGGCGTCCAGGTAGCTCGTCAGCTGGTTCAGCTGCTCGCGGGGCGTCAGCTTGCCCCAGAGGATGCTGGTCTCGCCGGAGCCTGCGAATGCATAGATAGATATATACATATAAAAATTTTTTGTGTTTTTTTACAGTTGAAGAAGTAGAAGCGTATACTAATAATAAATATACTTTAGCTGATAATAATTTTGTCCGTCTAGAATGAATTCCAGATTAGAAGTTTTTAATACTGAACTGGTCTAATATAGAATTGAATCTGTCTTTTAAATGTTCATTCAGATATCTATCAAAGCGTTTTGCGTTGAATTATATAGATAAAACGAACGATTAATTTGGTTTTGTTTATAATATACCAAATAATATGAATTATATTATAGCATGCTTGCGGATTTAGATATTATTAGATGATATTAATTTGGTACACGTCAAATCCAGTGAAGTTTTTATAAAATTATATTGCTGTATAACTAGCACATTGTAATATCTCAAAAATTAATTGCCGTTTAACAGAAAACTCAAGAGACCAATCGTTCGGGATATCAAAGAGAGCCATTCGAATAACCGACAGACTTTTGGTTAAGGGGTTTTATTAATAAGCCACGAGGTGCAGGTCAATTTTTAATTCAGAATCATTATTTTTTATTTAGGATTTACATTAGGTTGAAAATATGTTCAAACTCGCGTTGAAATGTTTAACGCCCGTTTTTCAAATGATCCTTTCAGTTTTCGATGATTTTGTCCTGGACTTTTTTCTCTAAAGTAAAGTTTCTCTCTTTAAATTCAAATTAATCGCGAAATACGCCATCAATTTAGAAATGAAAATATAAGAATTCATAGACGTGTGTTAGAAAAAAGTTTGAATAAATAAACTTTTTAACCTCAAGGTCTTGATACCAAAATTAGATCAGTTATTCGTTCGGCTAGTTTTCGAGGTCTTCCAGTGTATATATGCGTTTAATGGTATAAATATAATATAAAATGTCGTTGTCAGTATCGAAAATATTAATAGTTTTGATAACTTATAAACTTAATACTAAGTTTAATACTATATTGAAGTATCATATTAAATTAACATATATTTTTATCGGTCTTATAGAGTCTATAAAATAATATAATTTTAATCATATAATATGGCAGACAGACTATTCTTCGTTATAATGACATCCTTAGAATCTGAAATAAAAAACTATTACTAAAAAATGAAAACAATAGATCAGTATAATATTGTTATCAATTAATAAAATTAATTAATTAAATATTAAATAATTCTATTGAAAAAAACGAGTCAATTTTTTTTATTCTAGCATGATTATAAATATATAGTATTTTTCATAAATACTATAGAAAAGAATTCAGGTTCTAAAATACATATCTATATACACGCGTAATCCAAAAGAATTTATATAGAGAAAAAAATTCAAACGAGCTGGCAAAAGACAAGCTTCTGAAAAAGGCCTCTTGCTCAAAATCATCGCCATCAACATCGTGCACAATCGTATAACGATCCATCATGCGTGCTTATATATGTATAGCTAACCGCAAACCGCGCTCGTCCTGAAGAAGTCGATGCACCTGCGATTCTTCACCCTCGGATCGCCGGGCGGCACCTCCATGGGGAAGCAGGGCGCCGCGTTGTCGCACGACTTCTTGCAGTCGATCCCGCCCCAGGACTCGCTCGAAACGGCCGGCAGCGCGTGATCGAGATCGTGATCGAGCCACTGGCCCCACTGCATCGCCATGTGGCTGATGTCGGCGTCGTCCGTGATCGTCTCGGTCGACAATAATCGGGTCGAGACGAGGCGCGCCGCCGGCTTCGGATGCCCGTAATAGAGCCGCGCCCTGTCCCAGCCGACCGGCTGGGAGAACCCGTTCTCGTAGATCGGCCTCAGGATGCGGCGGAAGCCCGTGTACGAGGAGCCCCAGGTCGGGTGCGCCAGGTTGTTGCACTTGCCGTCGTGGCTGCGGTAGCGGCCGTGGTAGCAGAGATTCAGGCAGTCGGCAGAGCGACGATGGGACGTGCAGCCCGAGAGGCGCTCGAGGTCGGCCAGCTGTGGGAGAAAATTTTTTTTTTGCATTTTATACAGTTACAGGCATGAGAATTATCGGTCTTGTTATACCGCCCGTCTTGATGAATATATATAGGCAAATATAAAATAGAATCCGTTTTGGGCTCGATTACTTCGATAAAATTTGCACTTTATTCTTTAATTGTATAATTAATAATAATCAAATAAATAAACGTACACATAAGAATCGAAGTCCTTGAGCCTGTCATCTTGACGCTGATTTTTATTTATTTATTAATGATCAGACATTGTACGGAAAGTGTCTCATTTGCTTACTTTGAATTTGAATATATTTCAATTGGTGTTTAAGAAGGATAGTAAATCATCAGAGCTATTGAAACTTCGCGGAATGAAATCCGCTTGTTTATAGTTATTTGTTGGTTTGATAAGCAGCTGCCCTCAAAGAAAAGTCCAATCGTATTTCTATTCTGTTAGGTATTTAGTTATTTAGTCGACTGTGTTGCAAGGGACTGCGGTCTGTTCAATTTGAAAAATAATGCACAAGATCATTACGAGATTTTGTATGAATTCGTATATGTTTTTAAATCGATTTAAATTTAAATCAAACTGATTTAATTTCTTGTATAATTTTACAAAAAATACTTATATAATACAAATTTATATTTTCTATGATTGTTGTTGAAAGTAGAATTTGAAACTATTTCAATGAATATCATAATTGCTGGTTAGCAAGGATCTAATAATTTCTCAAGAGTCAGTGAGGCCCTTGCGTTGACGCGAATAATGGTGATGTTAAAATGGTATAGACTTTGAATAAGGCTTTAGCGAGGGCTTTAGGTTGTCGCATTTCTCAATACGTCCAAAAATTCTATTTTATTTTTATTTTTTAATCACACGTATAGGTATATATTAAATTTATACGTTGCAAAAATGTGATATACTATTTGACGATCGTTACCATATTTTTCAATGTTCTTATTGAAGAATCGATGTTATGTATGTCTACACCGGTGAATGTTTTTCTGTCACGCTAGTATAGAAAGGTCAAAATCTAATTAATAAATTTCTTGGAGCTTGAATTGTTGTTGTAACGTCAATATAAAATTCGTAAATAATGATAGTAATAAAAATTTATCGATTGGGTGTAAAGTACGTAATCATTTACAAATATTCTTCATAGACCACTTTTAACTCCCTAACGACCGACATTTTTTCATCGGAGAAATGTAAATTTATTCAATTTATAAATATCCGGAAAAATTTGGAAAAAATATCACGATTTTTGTCCAAGAGAAAACAATAGGCTTATTTTAAATACAGCAAAATGCGTAGATAATATTAGGATTTGAATAAAACAAAAAAGTTTTATTTTCATAATGCCAATCGCCGCCATCCTGTACGTCAGAATATCAATTTTATAATCTGTTCATCCATAATAAAAAAAGTGATTTTTCAATCACCAATACAATATATCCAACGATTATTAAAGATTTCATAATTTTTTTATTATTCTTTTTTTATTTTTCACATAATCAAAGTTTATTAAAGATTTTTGCTATGAAAAAAAAATTATTCTACTCGTGCACTGTGTGTGCAGTGCAGTGAAAGTAATATATATATAAGAAAACTTGATTATTTATACGATACAGGATGTAATTTATATTAATTTTTTTATCTCATAGTTGAAAACAATTCATGTAATAAATTCTACATTTTCTCGAATGTGGATTAATATACGATATACTGATTTGAAATTGATTAATTCTTCGAGAAGATGTTTTAATCGATGATAATCACTGTATGATTATCTACTGGCTTAACGAATTTTCCAATGTTGAACTTGCATACAACTACACGGACAAGTTCTGATAATATACAAGTTGACATATTTACATGCACAAAAACGCGAACTTTACACATCGTCCCACACGAATCTATGGAGAGAAAAAAAATTTACCCTAATAAATATATAATATCTACGACATCGATTCGTGACTTATAGCAAGTGCCTGGGACGAAGCTAATGCACAACAGAACAGGGCGAAGAGAAAGAAAGTAGTCGCCAGAACCCCGGCTGGTAGCCCCACCTCACCTGCTCGGCCGTCATCAGCTCCTCGTAGACGAAGTCGCCGGTCGCGTTCGCGTACGCCCCGGACTCCACCATCCGCCTCACGTGCTGCAGGGTGCGCTCGAATAGCTCGGCCGGCCTGGCGGCCCGGCGCGCCACCGCGTCCGGGAACCTCGACAGCCTGAAGGGATTGCCGCCTCCGCCGGCCGCGCCACCGGGCTTACCGAAGAGGCCGTCCAGGGTGTTGGCGATTGCCTGGTCGATCTCGCGGCTCGCCTCCTTGAAGGCGCGCATGACGATGCCGTCGCTGGCGCCCGTGGCCGCGCCCAGGGCGACGAGGCCGCGCTCGCGCACCCGCACCAGGGAGGCGGCGGAGACGCGGCCGTGCTCGTTCGTCGCCGAGCACTCGTACCTGAGAGGAAGAGATTCGTGCGAGATTTTTACGGCCACAGGATATGCGATGGTTCGATTCAGGCGATTGACCGAGGAGGCGATGTAACAGCTATTATGTGCGCGCGCGCGCGCGGGGAAATTTTGGAATGTACGAGGATTGGTCCGCGCACTTATGTGCGCGTGCGCGGATATAATAGCTGTTACATCGCCTATTTTCGTTAATTTTTCCATTTTTCGTCCTTACGTACTCAAAAATATGCTTGAAATCTTTTATAGTGACGTACTCTTTAAATGCATTAAATAATCATGTACGCAGTTGGGTCCGGATCGAATTAAACTTCATCAATTCCTTTTTCGCTGATACGCATTGAAAAACACAAAACAAAAATGTAAAAAAAATGTAATCCTTTAATCCTTTTTTAATCCTTTTTATATATTATTTAACGAATTTTCAGTAGTTTACATGAAATAAACAGAAATAATATATTTTACATTGTTCGGTGGCTTACTGACTGTTTCACTTAAATTAAAAATGTAACGATTCATTCGCACTTTTTATAATTCTGTATTAATATATGCGTCGGTTATAACATTTCAACAAAATCAAACTCATATTACCAAAATGAGAATCACGATATAGGATATTAATCTATTTTTATGCATATAACATTTTTCATTTTTCGAACATTTATAATTCCAATAATTTCACGTTGAGCCTATTTTTATTTTATATTATTTTAACGTTGGGAATAAATAAACTATTGGCTTCTGTAATCTAAATGCTTTTTATTACCGAACAGATCAAATTTATCCTTTTTAAGCACTGCAAAAATAATAAAAAAGAACAGTATTGCGATAATCAATTGAAACAGATTTTGTGTGATAAGATTGACAAAAAAAAAAAAGGAATTACTAATTGTTTATCTTACGATCAAAATGAACTGTCGAATTTTGATCAGCACGCGTGTTTAGCAACTTGTACAAATTGCATGCTGTCAGTAGTATTGCAGAGCATATTCCTAAATATCATTTTAAAGTGAAATGAATTAATGTAGATATATTTTGTTACAGTTTGAAATAGAGCTAACCGAAAGTAAATTTCAAATTGTTTGAAATACGATTTTCGTACTAGACAAAAAGAATAATATATCTGTGTCAGAGAAAAGAAAAGACAAGACAAATAGAAAACTATAACGAGAATAATTAAACAAAAATTAGGTCCCCGATAATTTTGATAAACTAATTTTTACTATATACTTATTATAATTTTTTTATTAACAAATAATATAAGTAATTTATGTAATTAATAGCGATGTTCTTCTTATCTTTTCTTAACTATATCTTCATTGATAGAAATATTCTGTTGTATAGATAATAATAGAATACTAGCAATTGAACGTCTTAAATATCAGAGATATAGAAGTGCCTGTAGGAAAAAAATCTAAGCATATACATTTGAAAAATAACTATATCAAATGTCAAAGCGAATAACACGTTGCAATGTATACCATTGAAGAATTCACTGCTCATTCATTTATACAGATATCAGCTATAAGACAAATAATAAGTATCTGTCTAAAGATCCTCTTAGTTTCATATGCCTTGCATTACTGATAGCAAAATATCTGGAACGCTCGATGGGAAATATAAGTATACGTATCATGTATTTCTACTTGGATGCATTTTTCTGCTCTCTCTCTCTCTCTCTCTCTCTCTCTCTCTATATATATATATATATATATATATATATATATATATATATATATCCAATATGTCTATAGAATAAAACCAAATCGTGCAATAAAAGATAATCGCATTCACAAATCCTCTATAGAAAGCACAATCTGAGCTATTTATAACATTAAATTTTATCGTTCTTTTACTAATTATTGTAGCGCATGCTATATCATCCATTTAAAATATGTATCGCATTGTGTACACCGATGCCAATGTCAGTACTGAATTTTAACGAATAAAATAATGAAAATGATCTGACTGTCATAATAAACTTTATTAATGCACGCGGAGAAAACGAATTAGCTAAATTGTTTTGCATCAATGAGAAGACAGAGTCACCAGTGAGAGAAATATTACTATAATGTAAAATAAAATTTAGAAAAACTAAGTCGATGTTTTGTAATAAGGATTCGACTGATAATATTCAAACAATTGTTTTTTTGATTTTTTGCGTAATTGATCGCAATGTCTACTATCAATTTTAGTTCATTCATTGATTCGGAGCCAAAGTGGGAGTCAGATTATCCTTTACTGGCAGTAGGGTATTTATTATTTTATTTTGATTATTTTTTAACAAGGACAGTATAACTGCAATTATAATTCTATTATTTTAAAAAGATTGTAAGTTCGATAAAATATTTTTTATAGTTTATTTTTTATATTTTAAGTTCGTTATAGCAGTGAGACCAGTTTCCTCATTTTATTATATATATATAATGGAGTTGGAAAATTGTTGATCTTCGAGTCCGTTCGAACCTACGCAACTACTCGAGCTGATCCAACTGCTCAAACCTTTCAGCCGGTCTAGTTCATCGAATTGTTGAAACAGCTCGAGCGTTCTTCTTGCCGCGAGTATCAAAAAATTTGCATCCCTATTTATTTTACATGATGCATAGATACTCGTATACTGTTCGAACGGCTCGAATTTTAAGCTTCGAATAAGAACCTTAGTTATAGTACGTACATCGTGTAAAGGAAAGAGAATCGAACCAAGTCTATATACCAAACTAAGCACTAATAGACTCGACTTCACGCGAGAGAATTATGTAACCGATTATACTTTGTATATAGTAAATTATTTTTATGAAAAATGTAAAACTTTCCCCGACAACGTAATTACAATAAATTTCAACAAGTCTATACTAATATTATAAAGAGACTAATTAGAAATCTGTTCAACAACTACTTTCCAAAAAAAGATTGATAAAAAAAAATTTTACTCAAAAATCGAATTTTTCTAATGTAGTTTTACTTATATATTAAGTAACAAAAATTCAGATACGTGCAAGCTAAGTTTTGCGGGAAAGCTTCACTAATATTACCGCGTGTCGCGCTGAACGACCGCGTTTCTATTCAGCATAACTTTACTATACTATACGAGTGTGCGAATTAGAACGTGAATAAATTTCCTTGTAATTGATGATAAACGTGAAAATGAAACCTGTCTTACTATTAAATCTTTTCCTCGGTTTTACGGCCCTATTAGAACGCCGGTCAGACTGTCCGTATTATAGACGTGAAATATAAAATTTTTATGGCTACAACTACCTTGAATGACAAATAATGATCAGCAAAAGACGATCTGACTGTACTCTCTAGCAACGATATTTTTCTTTCACGATAGTTGTAGCCGTAACAATTTTATATTTCAAATTCTACGGGGTTGATGATTAAACAAGGACAGTCTGACAAGGAAGAGTCGATTGCTCCACTTTACCAGAATTACATTCCGTCAAAATTTCATTATAATCGGCTAATCGGTTAATAAATGTTGTCGCCTTATAAACAAACGCTGTGGCTTTATAAGATTCGTCTAGATCTAGATCCGGATATGGATAAGAACAAATCCTTCCTCGACCGTTCTGGAAATGCGCGTCTCACCTGCCCGTCTCCTGCGCCGTCACGTTGTACAGATACAGACTGCCGTGCCTGGAGACCCTCGTCCCGTTGCCCTCGAGCGCGGCGCCGTCCTTGCGCCAGACGATCCTCGGCCGTGGCTGGCCCTCGGCCCTGCAGGGCAGCTCGACGATGGCGCCCGCCTCGACCTCCATGTCCTGGGGCTCGATCACGAGCCTCGGCGGCTTGTAATTGCCGCCAATCACCCTGAGATCGGCGCTCGTCTCGGCGAAGCCGTGGCCGTTGCGCGCCTGGCAGACGTAGCGCGCCGAGTCGCTCTCCTTCGCGGCGAGGATCTTCAGGCTGCTGCCGTCGTCCTCGAGGAGGAGGCGGCCGCGCGGTCGTACGCGCGAGCCGTTGCGCCACCACTCGATCCGGGTCGAGGGGTCGCCGATGGCTCGGCAGACGAGGACGACGTCCGTGCCGGCGCGGACCTGGTGACGAAGATACATAGATAGATAGATAGATAGGTGCACAGACACTGTATAGATGTGAATTGATTTGTATAATATGATACGAGAGGAGAGGGAGGGAGCGAGAGGGAGAGAGAGAGAGAGAGAGAGAGAGAGAGAGAGAGAGAGACAAAAGAAGAATATTTGTCTTGTTGTACAAGATATAAAGTATAAATGCGATGTTGATTTGGTATTTGAAGTGTAAATTTTTCCAATCTATTCAAATGATAATTGTAGGGAAAGAAATTAATATTATAAATTGGAAGTAAATTAAAATTCAGTTTGGCTCCGAAGTTGGGACACTATAGTTATATTATAAATGCGCCTATATATTATAAATGATAATAATTTTGATTAAACTTTTCACCAGGATATTCAATTCACTTATTTTCATTGAATGTGTATTAAAAATTTTATAGAAACTTTGATTTTCTCCATATACTTGTATACTCAAATGGAGTTGAATATAAGTATTTACGCAATAAAACAAATTTTTAATTTCAATGTAATATCTAACATTATAACATCTACAATATATATTCTATCTTTTCTGTTACTATAAAAGTAAATTTTTTTTTTAAACAAACTATTCTATATTATCTACCGTATGTTTCGAATAAACTTGGAATGAAATCGGCGCGGATCGTTCATTGACGAAATATTGCTTTGAAACAAAGACATGATTTCATTGCTTTTGCGAACTATTGCTTCATTTAATACTTATTTGTAATAAATTTGCCATAGTATTTACACGGAATTCAATATTGTCGAGAAAACTTCTATAACTCTGCGTCCTAAATTCTGTGCCAGACTTGATGCTCTTACCCCAATGTTGAGTATATGTTGCCTTATAAATATCTTCCTTAAAATCAATATTCTTCGACGTAAAATTGCAGAATTCATTTTCTAGCTTTTTCAGGTATACCGATCTACTTATTTCGTTCGCTGTATAGATAAATTTAAAAAATCTTACGTATAGATTGTTTTCAAGATTTTGCAAAAATAACATTTTCAAGCTTTTTCTGTTTCGACGATAAAAATTCAATTATGCTTTATTGCGATCCTTTGAAAGTATCTCTTGAGTTATATTAATTCAATCCGAAAATACGTAAGCCATAAACTTCGAGCTTGGGCATTCGAGACAAACGTCGTCAAATAAGAAAAGTTTTTCAGGAAAACATGATTTTTCAGTATTATTTGGAAATTTTCAAATTGACCTATATTCGTATAAAATGAATTGCTATTTACATTAAATAAGTTTTTTCGAACTATTTTATTGTCCGTAATACCCTTCATATTTTTCATTTGTTTGTATAGAAAAACTTTCCATCGTTTGACCTGTACTGATGGAAAATTGACGCACTGCACATTATTTCAAATTGAAGAACAGATTATCTTGGTCGTTAATAAAGTAGTAAATATTTCCTCGTTGTAAGCTTATCAAGACATTTCTGAATATATAAATATTAATTGAACATTACAGAAATGGCGCTCTTTGTGGTATCAAATAATTCTACAAAACAAAGTAGCGAGTCTAATAAAATAGTATATTTACATCATTTTGTAAAAATATCGTATTCCCTAGAAAAGTATTCCTTAATATGAATTCATATAATTAAAGAAATTTATTTCGTATGAAAAAAGTTCAAAATAAACTAAGAGAATTTACATAAAACTATCGATATAAAGAAACTAGACGATCTTAAAATCTTCCCATCGTTGTCAGAGCGTTTGAATACATTAATCAATTGAACTTGTGCTTACCTTAAAGATTATTTATAAACTCTAAATAGTTGCCAATAATATTTTAGGAGTTTATTGCTCTCTTCTATTATTACGTGCGACTATCATTAACTTTTCTTATCATTTTCTACAATTGTGATGCAAAAACACCTCGTAGTTTACATAATGAAAAAAATCACGTACTAAATATTTGTTGCACAGTAACACATCTCTCTCAAATTTTCAAAAATACATGAGCATGAATCAATTAGAGTAATCTGCAAATTGAAAAAAACAATCGCAAAAAAAATACAATTTTCCGTACTAGTATAACGCAGCATTCCCGCTAAAACTTTCAAAGAATAGATCAGAAATTAATAAGAATATTTTTATCGGTTTTTAGATTGATTTGTATTGTGATTGTATTTGATGAAATAGTCCATTTAACATTCTGTATGATTATAAGAGCGAAAAAACTGAGAGCAGATATATAAAATTAAACGTTATAAGTGCCCATACAAGTTAAGTTCGAAACTATAGTTGAAAAGAATGGTCGTGTGACAACAATATAGTAGAAAATAACTTACAAGTTAGTACTATAAGATTCCTATAAGTTTTATAATAAATTAGTACCTCAAAAGTATAAAGTGAATTCTTGAATCAACGCAACTTGTTCAATAACAATTTATGGGACACTTTTTCGATAGAATTACTATAGTCTTTTAGAGCCTGTATTAACAGCATTTAATAAATTACGCAAACAAAAACGTCAAATTTGTAAATGCACAAATTTCGTAGATTCAAATGTAATTTTACATTTGCCTTTATTTTTTTTTATATTTTTATATTTTTTATTTTTTAAGATACTAATTGATTATAAAAGAACATGTACGAATCATATGTAACTACGAATATCGTTACCCTAATGTCAGCACTATCTTGGCAATCATGGCCTTATGACCCCAACGCCGTATTCACAAAAATAAAGTAACGTGACTTTCTATCTAATGCCAGAATTCGAATAAAGAAGCGTCGGCTGGCGGTAAAATTCTCTTATTTAAAAACAGGTTTAAATAAAAAATAAAACCGTAACTTCATCTATTTTTTATATGCTTTTGTCGCATTGGCACTCTGTAAATCGCACGAAGAACATTTACCATTATCATTGTAAAATTCATTAGAAACTATGGTGTACATTTTTAAAAATATTTACAATCTGTGATCAGATTACTGAACACTTTTTTTAATGTTTATATACGATAGGAAATTTTTCTTCGTGCATGAGATATCGAAGTGTAAGCTACTTATGTTATTTTCTAAGATGTATGCAATTAAGATTTTGAAAGCCTTCACTTTAGAACAATATTCTTCTCCCATAGGCAATTTAATTGGCTTTATATTATAACTTCTCATTGGTTCTAACAAGCATTGCAGTCTAGGAATTGGTTACCTGTCGTCCGACTGACGAGCCGAACAGGAAACCAAGGGCACAAATGTACAAATAGTAATTCTTTCAGCTTATTTTAGTCTTTATAATTTATCTCTTTTAAAACAGCCATTTTTTCCTCCATACTTCTTACAGCTTCTTATGAAGTAAATCACAAATTTGTCTTAATCGACCGAGAGACTTTGTCGATGCTTTACATCGCAAGATATAAAACTATTCAAGTGTCTCAGAGTTATACATTTCTCTCAAATTATATTTTACTTACTTATATGTATTAGATTTTCCTCGTTTCCGATAATAATCCCGTTTTCACACACATGCACATGACAATATCTTTGTACATCAATGCGTCTACTCACCGTCTGTGACTTGGGCGTCTCGACGAATTCCGGGGTGGGCGTGTTAACCACCAGGGTCCTTGCCGATCTCGACTTGGTCGTGCCCATCTCGTTGCGGGCGACGCACTCGTAGTCGCCGGCGTCGCTCTCCGTCACCTCCTGGATGACGAGGCTGCCGTCGTCCATCAGCCGATAGCGCTCGTCCACGCTGGTCGGCACCTCGTTCGAGTCCCGCATCCACTTGACCCGGGGCCTCGGCTCGCCCGCCACGCGGCAGCGGAACTGCGCGGTCTCGCCGAGCCTGAGCTCGACGTCCTCCGGGCCCTCGGTGATTATCGGGCGACCTATAGCACGTGCGCGCGCGCGCGCGTTTTATGGGCAGGTATATGAATACTGGTAATTTCTTACAAAAGTGTAAGTGTAATATGGCGGTGGTGAGCAGATCTAGCAAATTTGGCCGATACGAGTATACGGTGAGCGAAAGTGTTTTTTATATTAGTAAAGTTTCGTTCTTTGATTAAACAAATAAAAATGATGTTTAAGAAGTGTTAGAATGAAGGGTACAAAAGATACATTCTGGAATTTTATTCACATCATGGAAAGGGTATTGCTAGGGGGCAGCTGTAAAGGACTTGATTTTTAAAAGAAGTGTTAATACTGACTTAAGTTTTCGTCGTATTTCTCAATCTGAATCTGTGAAAATTCCAAGGTATAATTTATTTTATGATATCGAAATGGCGAATAATCATCAAGAAGGGGTCGAAAATATTAAACATTAAGTCCGATGACAAAACAATGATTTACCGCCGATACGTCAGTTATATTTCTAAACAAAATATACCTACATGTATTACAATTATTTAGAGAAAATAAATCTAGTTCACAAAATCATTTCTTTTTTATTATACTATACGTTGAATTAAAATGTAAAGAAAACAGTTATAACTAATTTATTCTCTTTTGTCGTATCCTATGGAATTATAAAATATAGTAAAACATTTTAATATACATTTTAAGTATAAATACCTATTTTGTAATTAAAATAGCAGTTCTCTTCATTAGAATACTATTATCCGTATCATGTCGACCATTTGTGTACGCGGTGGACGCGTACTTCTTTGCTAATGCCTATAATACTCCCGTGATTATTATGTGACAAGGTCGCGGGTAAAGAAGGATGCAAAAATGGAAAGTTCATTTGGTGATCGAGCATGGATAATTTGGGATTTTTCCTTTGTGATCGTGGCATTTTTAGTCTGTCGAGAAAAAAGTATTAGGAGAATAGGATTTAAGCGTATGATTCCGTATGACTGTCTTAAATATTTTGGATACGAAAAATTGCTAGTAATTGCGCGTATGTATAGTTTTGTATTAAAAATTTTTAATAATTTGAATAATTATTAAAATTATTCATATCAACAGGGATGAAATTATAAGAATTTATATTCTTCTTTAAATTCATTTACCTCATTAAAAGCGTATTAACACAAGTAACTATTTTTTTAAATTATAAAAGTTTGTTTGCAGAAATAAATACACATAACTTGAACGAAATTACGTATACTTTTACCCAATATTATCCGCCAAAAATTATGTTCACATTTATCTACATCTGTTATAAGGCTTTATTTATTGCTGGTTCGTTTAATTAAGACTTTAAGAAATGTAAATTCATTATGTAATCACATTATACACTTTAGTGAGGCTTTAAAGATTATCGTTAGATTTCAATATGCATGACAGTGCAAATTTGTTCTATTTGTTCATTGTTATACAAGATTTATGCACCATTGAGAATTATTCGAACATCCCTATTTGCATATTAAAAGAACGAAAGATATTGCTTTTAAATTACAATTACAATATATATTTCTCTTTTATAATCTTTAAATGAAATTGAACTTTTTTAAATCGATGTTTTGTATGCTATTGTTTTATAAATTAGGCAAAGAAAAATAAACACATTGTTTAATAAATTACTAATATTTTCGTTATATTTGTATAAGTATATCTGTATCAGAAGCAACACAATTAAATTATCACCAGCTGCCGTATCATATTCGTATATTTCTACTTAGACACGCGTAATTGTGTCGTTTATTAATGTAAAAGCCCTAAAATTTGTTTCAGCGCCATTGAGCCAAGCTTGCCGCTCTCAATTTTTCGATTTAACGAGCAATTTTAATATCAAATCCCGTCCCCCATAAAGAAGCATCTATTTACATTTTAATCGAACAAGTGACCTATGCATTATTAAAGGAACCTGTATACAGTGCGATCCAATTAACATTGGCATTGACTATATATCTACGTTCAATCTTAACCGTCCAAGTTTATTTTTTATTGGTTCATCGCCGTACCAAATTTAGACATTTTCTTTTTTAACTGAAAAGACTCCAATAAAAATTAATATATATATATATATATATATATATATATATATATATATATATATATATATATATAGTTATTCTAAACCCCAAAATAAAATTATATATGCAATATAAATATGCATATCTTGATTATATATTGTAGTACGCTGACAAAATTTTTCTTTAAAAATTGCTACCTTAAATCGGAATAGTCACGAGGAAATATTTATAATTTTGTGAAAACAATGTTTACTCTAATTATGCAACTACATTTACTTAACTTTCAGGCGAACGTTATCTTCTGTAGTTTTAGCTAAATGTATTTCTCCTGCATTTCACGAGCACAATTTTAAAGCGAAAATTTTGTTCCTCCATATTTACATTTTTCGACCGTCCGAGAGAGAGGAGAGAGAGAGAGAGAGGAGAGAGAGTAAGAGAGAAAGAGACAGACAGACGCAGACTCGAGATCATAATGGGATATTAATATGTATGGGAGGAAGAAAATGAACCCGCTCACTACGAATTCTACACACACACACACACACACACACACACACACACACACACACACACACACACAAATATCGACTCAACTGCAATGAAAGTCCTCGGGCGCCATGTCCAGGAGACTCTTGCCCCTCATCTCGCTCGGCGACTGGCACTCCACCACGGCCTCGGCGCCGCGTCCGCGCCGCCTCTCCAGCAGCCAGAGCAGGCCGCAGTCGCAGACGACCCCGTTGCCGTCGAGGCGCAGCCTCGTCATCGGGCCGACCTCGTCGCCGAAGGCCTCGGCCGGCAGGCCCGGCAGGCTGTTGTTCTGGAGGTAGAGGGCCTCGAGCCGCGGCAGACGGGCGAAGGTCCCGGGCTCGATGCCCTCGAGCCGATTGTTCTGGAGGTAGAGCTGCTCGAGGCGGCCGAGGCCGGCGAAGGCGCCTGGCTCGATGCGCTCGAGCTCGTTGCGATAGAGGCAGAGGAAGCCGAGGTTCGGCGCGCCCGAGAAGACGGAGGCGGGCAGCCGGCGCAGGTGATTGTCGTTCAGCAGTAGGGTCTGCAGCTGGCCGAGGCCCCGGAAGTCCTCGGGTCGCAGGCTGGCGATGTTGTTGAAGCGCAGGTCTCTGTGTGGGGGAGGGTAATGGGAAACGTCGTGATTACGAATTCAGTCGTATATGGAAGACTATCGGTGGAACTGTGTGCGTTCAACTATTTGGTAAATCATGCATAGGAGACATTAACTCGTGTGTCGGATTGAATTCCATCTCTAGATTATAGGTGATTGTTTTGTCTATGCGGAAGGAACGGGGACGCGATTGATAACAGATGGGATGCGTATATGGGGTCAAAATTTTTAGTGCACAAAAGTTATTGCTGTTGATAATGTCTGTATAAATTTTTGTTTACAGTGTGATTTATATATTGTAGGTAATCTAATCCATTCTGCAATCTTTATAATAGCTTTGTAGACATATAATGTCGGTACAAGTATTATACCGGATAAAAAATCGTAACAATGACAAAATGCAATCATAACTTTTTATCGCCCCGAGATAGTTGTTAGAGGAGGATAAATCATACAAATTATTAATATTATATACATCATTAAAGCTTTTATTTCGATTTGACGCTTATGGAGGTATCCGAATATATTTAATAGTCTTGATAATTTTAATATATTCGTCATAATCGATCATAATACTATAATAATACTACAATACGAGCCGACGTGAGAATTGGATTTGTTTAGCGCAACGTCTTATTTCTCAATTTCTCAACTTAGAAGGAGATGCTGTCAGATATGGGTGACGAATTGGATTAAGATGGATCGAGTTAACTCTGATTACCTCCAAAATCAGCTGTGCACAGTTTTAGGATCTGACGCTCCCCCATTTCAAGATATAGTATTCTCATATTTTCAATCAGCAAAATAAATTGAATACGGGATCGTTGGAAAAAAGTTTTACAATAAAAATCATTAAGAAACGATTATAATAACATAGGACGAGATATCCATAAGGTTTGTTGAAAATACATAAACGTATTTTATATACTTTTTTCTGGCATCTTAAACCGCTGAAGTATTTTGCTCCAGTTTATCAGAAGATAATTGAATTTACAAAAAAATATGATACTCCATGAATATAGCATTTCTCAAAGCAGCAAAAGTCCTAAGTCTATCAATCTTGTACCCTTGATCCTCAAGCCTTTGAAGTCCCGACATCGCCAATTCCAACTTCACCAAATACCCACACATACATCTAACCCGTGACTTCCAATTTTGCTTTGAATGTATTTTGTAAATACGCAGAAAACTTCTGATAAAATTCCCAACGCATACGAATTTATCATTCAAAAACATATACAGGAGACAGAGTAGTGGTTAGGTATCATTTAACACACTAGATATTTTTTAAAACCCAGCATCTATTAAATATAATCGATATTTTTTAATAATATAATGTCCACGTTATCTACTTATCTTTCCATAATGGTAGCAGTTAAGATCGATATGGAAATATACAATGAGTCGCTAAAAAAGTTGCGCACGAAACTTTTTATGGGGTCTTTGTTTTTTTGGTTTGAAGTCGAGATTGGAACTGTAGAGCTTATAAGTGGCCAACCGAACCATCTCAAAGACCTTTCACTCATTTTTATTAAATAATAGTTTATTCAAAACTAATATCAAGAATAAATTATAGTTTAAATTTAAAATAACTTTCTGAGCTATAAATTTAATTGTTTATGAAACTATCTTACATTGTATTCAATGTTTAGTATTTTTATTTTGTTAATGATTAAAACGAATAAAATTGAGCAAATCGTAAAGCGCGATACATTTTCATCGTATGTAAAATAATTTTCGTCATACTAAAAATAGTATAAATAATGTTATTTTTTCTAAAGTAGATATGTATATAGTTCAATGAAAGTAAATTATTTAAATTCCTTTTGATTTCAATAAAATCCTTAATAAAAAACAAAGCAGACAATACTGTATCCGAAGAATTTAAGTACATTAATACTTAATCAAAATTCTCCAAAATTTGATAAAATTAGAATATTTTCTAATAAAATTGAATACAAAGATTCTAATATATGGCATTGTTATTTATCGAATTTTAAAGAAATCTTACCAATGAGCTTAAATACGCCAAAGCGTGTACACAAAGTTATAGAAACATATAATAGCGATAAATCTTTCCGCAGCAGCTTATTCCCGGCAATCCGATGATCTAAAGTTCTCCCCCCCCCCTCTCCCCAGGGCGTAATAATTAATCTCAACGCCCGTAAGTCCGCGCTGTACATATATATATATATATATATATATATATATATATATATATATATATATATATATAATTGCATCGATTAAATTCTTCAATCGCTGTATAGATATTTGCATTATGACTGCATATAAATGACAGTGAATACTTATCTATATCAAACGTGTTTGCCATCGTCATCATTATATTATTATTATACATCAAATATCATAGAAATATTATTAATTTCTCTAAGATTTAAATACTAACGAGTGATAAAGATAAAAGTAATCATATGACTCGTAATACATTGTAGACATCTTCATTTTAAAAAGTACAGAGACATTTACTATTGATTTACTCCTATAATTTCTATTCAAGGACAATTTTTCCATATTTATCTTTATATTAAAAAAAAAAAAAACATTACTTTATCTTCTTGCTTGCAGTCAACAGGTAAATAATCTATAAAGTACTTCGACCGTTGCGCAATCAGCAAATTGGGAACGGCGACTTCCTTTTACTTTTTCGATTCTCAATTAACTGTCGGAAGCACGCGAAGTTCCGGGCTCTAATGGTCTCTGCGCTTTAATTGGGTTCGTCTTTAAAAAAGAAAAAAAAGAACAAAAAAAAAAAAAAAAAAAAAAGAAAAACAAAAAGCAACGACGACAAAACAATGTGGAAGCTTTCAAACGAGGAACCGGGCGACGCAGGAGCGCGGAAGTTTTTCTACCGTTCCCCCATCGTCGGTCCGCCGGATTCTAACGACCGAATTGTCCGCTTACGCATGTGCACGAGTGTTATATGAAAAGAGATTACATCATGCATTCAAATACGCAAGTAGCGAAGCTAGACCGTAGCGCTTTGTATTTAACTTTCAGAAATGCATACGTGGTTTTTTTTTTGTTTTTGTAAAAGATTTTGTACTTGACTCGTATAGGTGGCTGATAACAATGAAGTATATGTTAAGTTTTATACGCATGTAAAAGTTTTTATCTTTACGTCCAAGAAGAGCAATTTTACTACAAAACATCTGAATATTCATCTCTATATAGATTGGGTTATTTTATATGCTGCCTTTATCGTCAGCCACTTTCTTTTTTAATCCCAATTATTCTTACAAGATATTTTTTCCTAGAATATTAGTTGTCGATATACGATGAGAGAATATTTGTAACCATTATTCTAAATATTCACGTTGGTATTTACATTTTAAACTTTAATCTAAATTAATACGAGACAATCAATAACGATTAGTTTATCCCTCAAATTAAGAAGCTATGAGACAACCTATCCGCAGCGTCTTTTATATTAGATAATTTTATTTATAAAAAAATTTAACGATGTAAATGAAAAATTTCCAATTCACATTTATTGAAGATCATTATTTGCTTTTTACAAATCATATAGCGTGTATATATATATATATATATATATATATATATATATATATATATATTTATGTATGAATGTAGGTATGTATGTATGTAGGTATGTAGCTATGTATGTATGTATAAATGAAAAAATGTTCTAGTCTGAACTGAACGCATAAGCATGTAAGGAAATTTAACGCGCTCGCGATAATGAAGGCAAATATCACATTAATTCTCCATCATAAATTCAAAGCTCTCTCTTTCTCTCTCTCTCTCTCTCTCTCTCTCTCTCTCTCTCTCTTTCATTTTCAAAGAGACGCGCGACGAGATAATCTCCTGCAACAAAATACGCGAGTTCATATTATGTATTCAACTGGCTCTTGCGCGTCCCCCGCCCCATCCCCCCCCCACCTCCTCGGGGCGCGCGCGCTCGCCAGCATTATTAAACGTCGCATTAGGGGCTAAAAAAGAATACCGCGCGCGGTCTCGCACGAGCGAGGGGTTGTGGGGTGACGGAGGCATTTAAAAATCGTAAATGTCAACGCGGCAAAAAAAGGGACGTAATATATAGGAAACGCCAATCAGGGTCGCTGGCTGCACGCGCACGTCTGAATTTAGCAACGCGTTTATAAACCGTCGCGTCTTGGCCCTCGTGCTTCTCCGCCTCCTCCGCCACCTCCTCCGAGAGATATAAATTCAGCCGGATGGACAGGGCTAAGATAGAAAATGAGAGGGATGTGTAAAGGTCTCTGGAGGAGGGATGGGTGGAAGGGGAGGGAGAGAGGGTGGAGTGGAGACGAGAAAGGAGGCGGATAAAGCCGAGACGGATGGTCATTCCGGTATTTGTCTCTTGTCGTCTACGCGTGGACTGGAAAACCATCGTTTAATTGGATTTAATGTAAACGATGCATTGTTTCATATATATAATCTGTATCGAGAAAGTGATCGTTTTCAATCAGCCGAGTAGAGGAACACCGAGGAGAATAAATATAGTCGGATGAAACAGATAAAAAACTGGATATCCCAAAAAGATCTATCTATCTCGATCAATAATTCGATAGATCGCAAAATTTTACATTCAAATCTGGATTATGTTTACTTTCAGTGATTGTTTATAATTTTTTTCCATCATATTATAATCTTTAAAGAAAATTGCTTTAATTAATTAATTTTTTTTGGGGCTTAAAACGGGGATTTCTGTCAAAAACTTTGGATTTGAACTTTAATTGAACTAGATCATAAGAATGACGACAAATAAAATAGCGTTGCCTATTTAAAAATTATTTTTTGAACTTGAATTGTCCTTGAAACTTAAGTTAACGTGACAGATTTGACCACCGCTGAATTAATTTTTTGGAATCCTATAATTTTTCGATTAAACTCTTTTTGGACACCCTGTAGAATTATCGGAGGATTCGAATCTTTTTGGGACACTCGGTATATTTTTTGCTAATTCAAGGCATAAAATTTAGCCGAAAAAAAATTTAGCGATGTCGTTTGTATACTTTTAACGCGGACTTAAAAAACAAATGTAACGCATACCGGAAACAACATTAATAAACTTTAGAATATAAAAGAATTCTTTTTAATACGTTCTTATTCCGGCAACTGAACATAAATCTGAAAACTGTGAATTCAATATTAGAGATTGCTCAAATTTTTTTTATCTATATTTTGAACATAATAAAAAAGGCATTATTGACATCGGATTAAAAAATTCACTATGTGGTCAAATTCTTAAAATGGTTCTTTAATTTCTTCTTCAATGTAGCTGTTTTCGTGAACGCTGGCAGATATTGTTTTATTTGAGTCATCAAAAAATTATCAATTACTTTTAAAAAACTAATTTTGAAAATATAAATTTTAGTGTAGTAATTATTTACCCTGTCAGTATTATCTCTGCTCATAAATGAATTTTTTTGATATTGATGAGTCAGAAATTTTTTTTCTCTATAACAAAGAATAGATATTCAATTTTGGGATGCCTTCTTTTATGTTTTTTCTTTTTCTTTCTTTGAAGACCACGTTACTTTAAAAATACAATTTTCTTATTTCCTATCGCAATCGAAGTATAGTTCTCATTTAGGCCTCGTATATAAAGAAATGATGTTTATTGTAACTTTTTTTAAAATGTTTTTTCGACCACCTAAATAAATAGATTTTCTATAGTTAAATGATATCACATAGTTTTATCGAATTTCTGTTTTTACAATTTCTAAAAAAATACCTTAAAAAGGCCCATTTGAAACATATAAATGAAAAAAAACTCTTCATATTATCATTTCTCTCCGGAGTTAGCTTTGGAACTTCATAGTTAATTAATTATCCTGTGACATAGCGATATATTGTTTTAAAATAAAGATCGATGGAACCTGGAACGTCAGAACTAACTGATGACTGATGTGCTTGCGGTTTTTGTATTTCACTCGAACTTCGAATTATCCATTTTAACTGTCAAAAGTTTGAAGAAACTATGATATTTTAGCTTAATATTCTGAAAGTGTCTTTTGAAAGTTATTTCAAGAAAATTATAAAAAAAATTGTAATTTAATAAAAAATATTAAATAATTTCAAAGTTGCATTGATCGATAATCGAATTCTAAAAATTAGTTGAGAAATTGTTCGAATGAACGTCTGTAATTCTTCAAATTGTTGTATTTTTCAGTTTCTTTACAATTTTCTCAAAATTTACTATAAGCGAAGAAAAGATAACGTAATTGGTACAAGTCACATCTAAATGGTATTTTATAACGCAAAGACGAAAGGCTTCACATTTTTAGCAATACGTATTATTTAAACTGAATTATTTGGTATTTGGCTGAACAGTAATGCCGTCGTCCCTGACCTATACAGCCACAATCTCATTTCATCGGATTCTCATTTATTTCGAAGTTTACCGAACTTTTTAAATTGTATAAAAATATCAGTAATAACGATAACGTCAAATAGAACTTGATGTACGTTTTCTTAATTTTTTTTTTTGACAAGGACACAAAAGTTCAGTGTATGATTACGCGGGCATAAAAGTTATACCGAAAAGAGAGCATAAAAAATCACGGGACGGAGAATGAAAAATATTTAAGTCATTCCAAGTTCCTTTTTTATACCAGGTTATATTATTGAGTTTTATTTCGTACTATATATATATATATATATATATATATATATATATATATATATACACATAAGAAAAACTACTTTTTTTCTAGTCCGCAATAATAAATTACTAGTGCGATTACATGGGTATATTCATAAAAGTACACGCGGAACTTTTAATCATCAAACTTTCTCCCTTACGCAGCGTTGATAATAATCCCAAGAAACAAACAACGCGCGCATTATCATTTATTTTCCTTTATACACTCACTCTCGTGTGCCGCGATAAAAAGTAAAACGCAAACGTGGGCGCGGGTACGGGTGTACAGGTCCCGCCGCCGCGGGATTCGCTTCTAATTGGGACCGCGCCGCTCGACCGTTGGCAAAAGTTCGCCTCGAGGACCGCTCGTCGCTCCCGGGCCAGAAACTTTTCGGCATCCATTGCAATGAAGTAATAAACCAGCGGCGATAGCGCTTGCGGCGACGATCGCGGAAAGTTGCTTGCTCAAGGAATTCCGCGAAAGCGGTCGACGGGCCTCGGGATGACGCGACTTGGGCCGGGGCGCAAACATTTATATCTGATTAAAAAGTTAAGCAATCGGGAGATTCGCCGTTATGCAGGTGCCTCGTTTTGAAATTTAGATAAAACATACCGCGTAAGTCGGATTGTGATATTGCTTGGCCAGGTTCCTTTTAATATTTGGGCGCCGATTGCTTCGTCGGCTTCGAAGCTTTTAAAAAGATAGCGGTTGGTCGAAAAATATCTTTATAATTGAAATTAATTAACTCAACGGCATGCCCTATAATTAATGAAGAAAACAGTTCATGATGAAAAAAATACATTTATAGTATTCTAGTGCAATTTAATACCGTTTACAATAAACTTTATGATATATAAAAATAATAAAAACAAAGAGCAAAGTCTTCGAATCCGGCGATCATGTCGTAAACGATGTTAAAAATAAAATATAGTAAAATCGTGAAACTTCAAAGATACGCACCGCTCTTCGAAATTTCGGGCACGTACGCACTCGGTGTAACCGTAGCATTAATTAAAAGTATCGGAGTATAAACTTTCGGCTTTATTTCGCGGTCCTTGGGAAAATGAAAACGACGATAAAAGTAAAAGTGAGCATATAGTAAACTGTTTGATTGTAGCTTTTAAATATAAATTTAAGTGTATAAATGTAATTTAAGAATGTTTTTAATGAGTTTAATATGAAACAAGGAATATTTCAGACGTTGAAGCTTGAAACAAAGATTCACGGTCTCAATTTCAAATAAAAATCAATATATTTACCTTTTAAAACCTATGTGCCGTTGTTCTGATAAAAATACTTATTGCTCATTGAATAAATGATATTTTTTGTTGAAATTTAAGACTACTGTTCAAGTAGCTATTAAATAGATTCTTACAAATTCTGTGTAAATTAAATTAAAGCAAAAGTTGTCATATGGAAATCTGAACAAATTAATATACAGGATGTAACAAAAGTAACGAGACCTTGGAATAACTTTCAAAGATCGCATTATTCGAGAAAATGGTTCATTAAAAGTTATAGAATTTGATCATCAAAACTAACTGATGATCTTCACTTTGGCCTAAAAGTTAACACCAAAAATCATGTGTGACCAAACTTTCATTTCTAAAATCGGAATCCTCAGATTCTGTTTTAAATCTGGAGTCCGTCCGTTTGTTTTTTAAAGTCATTAGTTTTCTAAAAGCTGATGTTTAAATTACATTAAAAATTATCATTATACTGAAACGAAAGATTCTGAAAATATGTCTTCGACGAAGTCACGTAAATTTTTATCTTAACCATTTATTGCTAAACATTATTTTATTGGGAAGATCCTATGGGGATCAACGAATAAAAAAGTAAGATCGATCACTTCATGATCTCGGAAGACTAATCAGATTGCACATGCAATACACTACCTAAGAGTCTTCGTTTAAAAACCATCAAATGACCTTCTAAAACGGCCTTGCCTTCCGAGTCAAGATCACCAATCAGTTCATTTGATCGTACCCTACAATTTCTGTATGAATCATTCTCTTGAATAATGTGGATCTGGGAATTTCTTCAGGGGTATCGAGACATCTTTCAATAGCCTACCATACAAGTCATCTCAAAACACCATTGCAAATCTACTCAATGATATTTTTTTTTTCAATCCAATTGTATCGGAGCGAGATCGAATCTTGTCCGGGATATTGTCATTTTTATAGGAATTCAAGAACCAGACGTTTCCCGGGCACGCGGAAATTTCGACACGCCTCACAAGAGAAGAGTGGCGTTCGAAGCGAATCGTATAATTCGAGCGCTACTGCGACAATAAATGGGCGAAAGGTCGGCTGGAACTCGGAGCTGCGTGAATTATGCGGCCGCGCTATAGAATCACTCGCAACGATCGTTCTTTATCAATCCGAGCGAAATGACCGGCTTTGTTGAAATAGATAGGATTCTATATATGCACATGTATATGTATACATACATACATATACATACACATATATATATATATATATATATATATATGTGTGTGTGTGTGTGTGTGTGTGTGTGTGTGTGTGTGTGTGTGTGTGTAGAATCGATCGATTTCGCCTCTGCACACTTTTTGCGAGGCGGTAATTGCGCTATTGTTTGCCTCCTTCCTTCTTCCGTCACCTCATCACCTCACCAACCATTTGTTTTCGGAATCGATTCCCGACAAAGTTGTATTTATAAATATTAATTGATCGATGGGAACAAATAACGATATTGCGTACTGTATAAAATAAAGAATATTAACGGTAACTTTCGAGCGATAGGATCTTTTGTGCAGTTGAACTATATATAGTATACTGTGGCTTTGCTTGTTTAGAATGATTTACGCTGTTTTCGAATACAATGCAAGTTATAGGAGAGCATTGAAGATATAAATAAATCAAGGAACGCTCGGAATTCTGTATCGCACTAAATTATATTATGCAACAAATATACTATTGAAATTTCAAGGAGCGTGAAATTATTAATCAAAAATACACATTTAAGGCCAATTCATCAAGTGAATAGTTATATCAGTGATTATAATATAATGCACGAATCGATTTTGGATTGATGTTGGAATAATGTGTGGGTGGGTGTGTGTGTGTGTGTGTGTGTGTGTGTGTGTGCGTGCGTGCGTGTGTGGGTGTGTATGTGTGTGTGCGCGCGCGCGCGCGCGAACTGTTTTGATGAATTTAATGTAATCAATATATCTGTATATATTGTAAGTTGAATTCAAAATATGAAAAATTTACAAAAAAGTTAAAAGTGCCAAACCATACTTAATTATATCGATGCTTTTTGTTAATAGATAGCAAAAGACCATTCGATTCACTGAAAAATAGTGAAAAACCATAATTTGAATTAGTTATAATTTATACTAATGAATTAGTGAGATCTCAAACTCACTAATTTAATCAGTAATTATTAATAATGTACTGAACACTATACATAGGTACTAATTTATTTGTAGAGTATATATATATATATATATATATATATATATATATATATTATATATAAAATCGATTTAGAATGTCTAAGCTTCACATTTGAACAAGCTCGTAAACGAGTTTAGATATCATCGATTGAGGGGAGGTTGAGAATTTGAATTAGTGAATATAAAGTCACCGTTAAAAAAAGTGAAATTTTCGCTACTAACTGAAAGAATATTTATTACTTAATATATTTCCTACTTAAATTACACAGCGCAAATAGTGATACCTGATGATACACGCTAATTTAGTACTGACAGCTGACTTTATATTCATTGGTTCAAATTTAGGAAGTGATTCTTTCATCCGTAAGTGAACTTTTTATCGATTGTAAAATACGCTGTAATACAGTAATTGTAAAATGTTCAAGTGCATTAAATACTTACTCGCATAATGCTAAATAGAGATTTTCCGCTAAATCATTTATTAAATTTCTAATGAAAAAGTTAGCGGTATCTGACGTCTTAATTTTTTTTTATGAAATTGTTCGCAATGTTTCAGACAGTTTAAACTGATCCTGATTTCAAGCGCTACACCAACAATAATATAAACACAATAATATTAAATTTGAAGCAGAAATACTGTCTTGATCAGTAAAAACACATCGGGTGTGGTAAGACTTGCGAAAAACAAGAGTTAAATAATATTTAATATTATATTTATGTTGAAATAAATGGTTATTAACATTACATTTATCTATTGCCTTTTTTGTAAATCTTAGTACATCTGTCATTGTTTTGCTTATTGCCACAGTACTTCTGTTTAAGATTCCGCTTTTATTGTTTTTTTTTTCTTTATTACCAATTGTTATAAATTGCTAAAGCTGTCAGTAGTAAGTATTGCACAACGTATATTCTAAAAAAAAAAGACATTTATCAAGTTGTCTGGAACGATAATTTGTAACTACTGTTTCTGTATTATACTTCACAAGTGAAAATGGGAAAAGCACCGAGAAATAAGTAAATTATACGGGTTTATTTCTCAAAAGGTGCTAAATAAGAACTATGTATGGACGTTCGTTCATTTTCATCGATGTATCTATTTACAAAAATTTTTAATAACGTTTCACTTCCAATTTAATGGAAAACACATAAGTTTTCATTGTTAATTTTAAGCACCTTATATTAATTGATACTAATACAAACTATTATAATATAACTAAATTTCATATCGCGACCTTGCGTGAATCTTGAGATATATCGCATTGAAAAGAAAAACCTGCGAAAGAAGGTCTACATGGGACTGAATCCCTTTGGATTAATGATAAGAATTATATTAAAACAGAAGATTTAAAACTGACCACGGGAAAGGATAAATTAACAACGATTTATCTCTCCCCCCCCCCATTAGTTTACCAGCCATTCTATTTTCTAAATCGATGCCATCGATAAGATCGCGTCTCTTTAAACGATTTCCCCTTATATATTATACCTCTCTTTTCTATAAGATTCCTTTCTTTTTGCGTTCCCTCCCAAGACGATTTTCCCCGTCCTCCCAGATACATATAAGCGGCCGCAAATTTATTTAACAATCCAGCCTTATCTGGTCGCACCTATTATATATATATATATATATATATATATATATATATATATATATATATATATATATATATTGTATCGGTTGAGCACGGGGCAAAAGTATGAGTATTGTTATAAAAAGGCAGGGAAAATGTAACGGAGAACGTCGAACAATCGTCGATATTTCCATCAATTGCAGCTGCTTTTCCAGTTTCGTGTCATTCCCCGCCTACAATAGAATCGCCAAGAGATAATAAAATAAAATTCTATATATATATATATATATATATATATATATATATATATATATATGTTTCCACAAAATGAATATTCGATGCACGGAAATTCATTTTCATGCGAAGCCAGGAATTATGAAATTAAAGAACAAGAGAGAGAAATTGTATCGGAAAATTCTCTGTCTTTCTCAAACTCTCGCTCGCCCTCTCTCTCTCTCTCTCTCTCTCTCTCTCTCTCTCTCTCTATCTCTCAGGAACGTTTTAATATATACATCGCTCACGAACACCTCTCGTATACAATCGTAAACCCCATTACTTTACGAGAGAGGTATGGAGAGGGACGCGGAGAGCTTTAGACTCTCTTTCTCTCTCTCCCCCTCTCTCTTTCCCGTGGGATCACTCGCACCTTCGCTGAGAGAATGAGAGAGGGTGGGGGTGTGGCCGACCGCACGGTGAAGTCATTTTCTTCATATAGAACTAACGGTGGATTATTGGCACGTCCAAAGCAAACTTTGACGCGCGTTAAAACAAACCCGGGATATACATGGTTTATATATATATATATATATATATATATATATATATATATATATATATATATATATACCGGAAATTTCAAAGAAGGAGCCTTCTGAATCGAAGAAAAGTGTGTGGGGGGGGGGGGGCTTTCGGTATATCGGGTAGTTTTATATACACAAGACGTCGTTTGTCTCGTCTTCTGTTCGCGCCGTTATTTCGTATCCGCAATTCGGATCGGTCATCGTGCGCGCGCGCGGGCAGGGGACTTTCTTTTGCTAAACGTATATAAAAACGGAAGGGAATGGAGAAAATGATGATTGCCGGTGATGTTTCATCGAAGAGTATAATGGCGAGTCGAAGCGACGGTGTGCTTTAATATATGATAATAATAATAATAATAATAATAATAATCGTTATGTTTCATGGCAGCGAGCGAGGAGTAACCTTAAAGGTCACAGAAACGACTGGAAAAATCGAAAGCCAGTATATGTCCCTCCTTTTAGAGAATATATGAAAAATTGGTTTGAATTGAAATCTTTCGTGGTTCTTTTGGCAAAAGATTCCAAGTCCTGGTTTCTGCTTTAGTAAAATGTCAAAAAGAAATAGTACCTAATAATCGGGATGATTAGATACTTTTTTGTCGAAAATATAATGGCTTGAGCAGTATATATATATTGGGGTGAGAGACAGAGAGGCAGAGAGAGGTAAATAAATAATGAGAGAGAGAGAGAGAGAGAGAGAGAGAGAGGAGAGAGAGAGAAATATCAAATTGAAGCCATCTTATGTGATACAAACAAAAGATGATGGAAAATATTTACAAAAACGATCTTCATCAATTCGAGACAATAAAAATGAGAAAAAGAAGAGAGCAGTTGATGTTAATACTATAAAACAATTGAACTTCTTCACTTCGCTTTTATGTATCGTAATTTAATATTTTATAATAAAAGATTTTTTTTATAATCAATTTTGAGATAGAAATATTTGATGATAAATTTCTAAAATTCATTTAGATATTATTTTTCTAAGAAAAAAGACCATAGTATATGGTAATTGAATGAAGAAATAAATATAGGCATCAACTGCTTTTCGTAATGTAGAAATGAATAAAGCGCAATGGCAGAATTGCCAGCGAACGCATAGAATATCGTTATGCCATATGTGTAAACATAAGTTCATCATTATGCATAATCGCAATTATTAATTATTTAAAATTTTTCGTATAAGAAATATTTGCATATTTTACAATTTCTTCTGACAAAGAAATATATATGGTTCTGATTTTTCGTCGGTTTATTAATACAAATATATTCCCGCTTTCAGTTTTATTTTGTTCATTATTATTGGGCAAAAAGTTAAAGTCGCTTTTTGCCTATATCATCTCAGAGAGAGAGAGAGAGAGAGAGAGAGAGAGAGAGAGAGAAAATTTCCAATAAAAATTGTTGACTTATGCAGATATATTTTATATTTTTATTTTAATTATTTTTCTACTGTATACGAACGCTCTCTGGTGCATTAACGGAGACAGATAGATGCGTCGTGCTCCGCGTTGCTCGTATAAACAAACGTTCGATGATTCGACTTTATTATTAGAAATGAAAATTATCAATCATTACGCTCGTTACAGCGAGCATCTCTCAACGGAGCGAAACAATCGTTCTCCCCCTCCCCCCTCTCACGCTGTTCGCAGACCAAACTATATTAAAAACAGTTACATAGGATTTTCATTGACAAATGGATGAGAATATCTTAGGGGCGGCTAATGTACGAGCCGACGTTAGTTCAATGGTGGTGGCGCAAACGAGTTACAAAGTGTACAATAAAAGGGAGAAAATAACCGTGACATCATCTATATATATAGAATGCATAGATGCGGTCAAGATCGATCCCCGTGAGTCGCTTCGCACAATATATAGAACGGGAATCGCTCGGGAGGACCCTCATGGATTCCGTACGGATAAATATTATTGTCGAAATTTTTTATTCAACGGTAGTTGAAAGAATAGAGGGGAAGAGAGAGAGAGAGAGAGAGAGAGAGAGAGAGAGAGAGAAAGCTTATTGAGCGATATTGTATGCCTTTACCCAACAGCGCATTAAACAATCATTAATATTATTGCGAATATTCAATATTTATGTGCGCGTACGTCAGCCTTATTTGCGTATTATAAAATCAGTTGAATAATTTCCTCGCTGACAATTACGAAACTGCGGTAAGAGCATAATAAAACGGGATTTTTTTATATTGCCAATTATCCTCGACAGATGTAATGGCAAGGATTTGAAGAAATCTTATAGGATCGTTGCTCGTTTGAATCTAAAGGAAAATTTCATTGAATTATTATTCTGTAAGTAACTGAGAATCGTAAACAAGTGATAAAGTCACTGTAAATGAGCTTAGTTGACAAAATCGTTTATCGAACAAATATTCATAAGAAACATTTTCCAATATATACTACATGCATTGTTTTTAGAACTACGTTATTTATTTTTTTAATTTTGCCTTAAGCATCGGGGAATGTATTACTAATTATATGAGTGTATTTGCTGCTTTTTTTTATGTAGACGCGTAGGTAAAATGTATAAGATCGTATATAGAATATCCTTGCAATAGTTATTACGCTTGTATTTTTCAAAATTTATGGGTAATCATGAAGGAAAGTGAATTTAATCCAGAAGTGAAAATAACAAGTAATAACCAGAAATTTCAGTCCTTATCGACCCGACTCTTAATTCCGTAGATTGGGCCAATTTCAGCAAATCTGGCCAACAAGAAAAGGACATCAGACGGGGTAAACGATTTGGTCTGGATCTAGGGGAGGTGTAGCTTTGATTATCTTCAAAATGAACCCTACAGTTTTACGACATACATAATCATATATATATATATATATATATATATATATATATATATATATATATGTATATATATAAGATTATGATATATACTTTGCTATTTTAATTAATAATTTACTTTCATGAAAAATTAAACTACGCTATGTTAATTTTTGTTTATATATTGTATATCTTTGGTACTAGATTTCGATGAAATCTAATATTTACAGTAAAAAAACTTATAATCATCACTACGATAGCAAATCTACAGTATTGTACGTAGATAATTCATTTCTATTATTTCTGTATATGCAAAATCAACTGAACAGCAATCAGCAATAATTTAGAAATCATAAATTTGCTAACGTAAGTTCATTAAAGACCTTTTTACTCGATATGCATGAATTTTGAAAATTTTGGTTCGGAAAAAAATTCCACTTACCAATGCATTGGTCGGCAATATTCACTTTGCATTGCAAAGAATCCTAATTGTGAAAATGTCAAAAATATATTTATGGAAAACTTTTAAGTGCTCGTTTTCGAACTATAATCATGACCAATCGATTTAGAGCTCGTCCAGATCTCATCCTCTCTGTAAGACATTTTTGTCATTTTTATTTTCTAACCTAAGGGCGACGATTTATTCATTGCAATTATTGTTGGTCCAGAAACGGCCTTTTCTTGCTAACGCAAAGCGAAAATTCAACAACATATTCAAAGGAGAAAACAAAGAACATCGAAGATAATACAGCTTTAACGGGCGATGAAATCCATTTCAATATCGATTCAGAGCGAGTGAGGCAGAGAAAATCGATCGTCGCGACGATTCGCAATCAGAGCCACGTCGGACGCGCGAGCCTCGGCCCTGAATACGATAATATACGTGTATACGGCGGTCGCGCATAATATATATATATATATATATATATATTGCTGCGGCTGTTGATGTTGTCCCCGGAGCGCGAAAACGAGTCCTAAAAAGGATCGGGCCGATGCTCCGTCTTCCGTGCGCGACTTACTTTTTTTTTGGCTTTTTCTTTCTTTTTTTCTTTTATTTCGTTTAATTTATTATGCACTTGAAACTCAACTTTTCATTCCGGTCGCTTCTGTGGACGGGAGAACGGACGAGGAAGAGTGTGTGTGAGAGGGAGAGAGAGAGGAGGGAGTCGATTCATATAATGATAAAATCGGCGTTGATTTCAATGCGGGCAGCGTTCGCCTGAGCAACAATCTTGTTTTTCCAAATGATGCCCGAATGGATTGATATACACGCACCTTTTTGTAAAAGGATTATTCCTTCATTATAATATTGACCTATTGGACGAGGTAATTCGCAAAAAATTTGCAATACTTTTTTAATGAACAATTTGGCAATGTATAATTGGCTCGGCGAGTAGATTTTTTGGTAATTAGTTATGACTACTAATTTTTTAAACTTTGCTTATGAATTAAAATTATTATTTGACATAAGATAAACTACGCTATTTTACATACATCGAGAGAAAAAAATTGATAGATTCAAATAAATATTTATAGATACCACCTGCCAAACGAATATTTAGCTGAAGTTTAGAAATATTTTTTTTTCTCGAAAAACCACTTATTTAACATAACGGTCGCTTAATTGAAATAGGGTGATAAATTTTCAAAAACAATTTCGAATTACTAATTACTAAATAAATGAATTTTATAAGTAGATTTTCAATTTTATTCGATTTTTCTCGATTCTTTTGTTCCAACTAAGCATGGGGAAACTGAGAACTTATTTGGATCACTAGAGTTTTCTCTACATGCTTATCAAATTTTACATAGTAATTCCATTCTATTGTATACTTACAATATATAATAGAATATAGAATGTGCCTGTAAATTTTATGCAACTTACGTATAAATTTCACGTATACGCATCAGATATAATACAATTTTTATCGAGAGGGATCCTGAAGCTCTTATCAGAAAATGATCGGACGATATTATTTTAGTTAAAAGTTTCATTACGACCAAAAGGGTTTAAAACTTTCTTTCGGTTTTATACTTTCTCATTTCCTTAATTTACGGCCGGCTACCGTCTCCTTTAATCCTGACCGAATGAATTAAAAAGTATCGATCAAGTCGTAATACCGGCAAATTGGAAACGATTAAATTTCTTTTCGTTTATTTTTATTTTTTTTGTATTTTTCTTGCGGTTTATTTCTTCATTTTTCCTTTTACAATTTGCAATAGCGCGCTGGCCCAAATGCTAATTCAAGCATAATATTGCACTTGTCGTGAGCTATACTGGTTATATACGCGATAACAATGCAAGCGCGATTTCGTTTAAACTTGCTAATTACGTCGAAGTGTGCGCTTCCTTAGTTAAGGAGATAGTATCTCTATTACCAAAGCGTTATACTATATATATATATATATATATATATATATATATATATATATATATATATATAAATGCATACACATAAATTTCTACAAATACAGAATAGATCTTGATAATAAGTTTTGTATCCTTTGCCAAGGGATATCAGTGTACTTCCAATGTACCTATTATGGGCGCTCGAGGGCAATGCGAGATATGTTAGGGCATCAGTTCGAAATTATATTTATATATATATATATATATATATATATATATATATATATATATATATATATATAGAGAGAGAGAGAGAGAGAGAGAGAGAGAGAGAGAGAGAGAGACAGAGAGAAATAAAGAGTGAGAGAGAAGGAATGATTGCAATTGAAAATCAAGATTTTTATTGCCAAGAGTGTAAATTGAATAGAAGAGTTATTCACTTACATAAGATAAGTCTTTAGATTTCATATTCAAATATATAGCTGACTTCAAATACCTGAAAGCAATTGAATTTTTTGCATAATTGCAAAGCTTTTCAAATGATTCCAAATGAATTTTGACGAAAATGATTGTGGACGATTTCGAAACGAGTTCAACTGATTTTATAACTGATTTCGAATTGATTAATCGATAAAGGTCCGGCGAATTCACTGAGAAAATTAAATAAACGACCCATGGTTAAATTAAGTCTCGCCTCGATTCTTTTTCACGGAATTATTAATTTATCCATAAATTTTAAAAACACCGTCCCATCATTTTTATGCTCCGAAATTGAAGAAAAAAGTTCGACTCGTCGAAGACGCAGTTCCCGCGGCGGTGTCCGTTATGAAAGTAAAATAATACATCTTTTATTACACCCGATGTGAACATATCGCAGAGTCCAGAGCAGCGTCGTGCGTCTTTATTTAATAGCGCACCCCCCCCCCCGCCGCTCTGCCAGCCCCACTCCGTGCTTTCTATATATATATATATATATATATATATATATATATATATGCACTTATCAGGAAGCGATACGGGCAGTACAGGAGTGCTGTAAACGGGCGGCTATTAACATATACATAGAGATATGTATAAACGTCCTCGAGATTTCGCAAAAGATTCCAGACGCGCGCATGGGCAGCATGGTTGGAAGAGCGATGAGGAGGGGAGGGGGAGGGAAATTTATACAATCGTCATTTCGCGCGCCCGCGTCCTCGAACGGATCGCGTTCAATCCTTCGCCAGTAGAAGCGTTTTATCTCCTTCCTTTCCGCGCCGTAGGATTTATTCGTATTTGTCTCTTCTTCGGATTATATTGTTCGTGTATCTACGTACACATACACACGCATACACGCTCAAACACAATATATATATATATATATATATATATATATATATATATATATCTATATATCTATATAATATGTATGCCGTATATACGAGCGCTATTTTTGAGCTCGGCGGCGCTTTGTTTTTTCCTGCTCCTTTTTTACATTGAATATTTTTCAATACTTTGACGTTGAGAACCGATGTGATTTATTGTATATACGCTGTCTTTAGTGCATTCGCGGTACTGAACGGATTTGTGAAATTAACAATAGTTATTGAAATCCAGAGGTTGTCCCATTTTAACGTGCATATTGAGTAAATCACAGGGGCTAGCTGAATAACTTACCCAATTTCCGGTCAAGGACCTCTTAGTAAAGCTTTGTAAGACTAAGGCATATATATATATATATATATATATATATATATACGTAATAGGGACGTCTACAGTTTCTTGAACATTTCAATTGTTTGCTTAAAAATACGAATAAAGACCTGTACATTCTTTAACTCCTACCTTCATTCATTCTTATTTTGGAGCCGCATGACATATATCTTACGATTATATTCGACAAGTTAACAATGAAACGATCAAGGGAAAAAATCAAAGAGAAACTTTTTGAGCATAAAAGGGTGAATTCGTGAATTTGACCAATAATGACGCCAGCTATTGATGGATTCTTTTTCTCAAAGTACATCATCGATTCAAAATGAGAATGTCGGGAAATATCTGGACTTGATTCAATCCATACAAATTATATTCAGTAAAAATAGATACCCTGATTAAAAAAAATAAACTTTAGCTTCTCGGAATTTTCGATAGTCTCTTTCGTTCCCACAAAGATGGGTCTTGAACCTCTTAGTTTTGGAAATATTCCAGTTAAAATGAAACCCTCTGTACAGTCTGAGCTATCTATCATGTAAATTAAGCTTATGATATGATTTTAAATTAAAATGATCATCACAGTTGCTGCAAGGAAGAAATTCAAATCGTTCGACTTTTTATATAATTATGGAATCATTTGAATTTCTTACTGACAAAAAAAATTCATAGAATATCATTTGAATTGATTGTGGAAAAAACATTCCTAAAATATTTCTTTTAAATCGCCCGTAGAATTATTTGAAGACATTGGAAATCATTTATGAAATAATATTAACCGAATTCGAAATCGCTCGAAATTGACGTGGGCGGTTAGAAAATCACTGATTTGATGAAATATAGAGCTTTTCGATTCAAATGTAGAAATTATGTGCAATTTTGAAACTATTTTGATCGTTACTTTTAAGTCTCGTAGCAGCTTGGAAAAAAGTATTTTCTGATTTGATGTGATTATGAAAACATTTGTACACACGCATGCGCCCGCGCGCACACACACACACATGTACAGCATAAAACTAAATGATACACGGTTTTTTCAGCATACCGCATATCGAACTGGTATTCTCGCATAATAGATAACATTAGAGTGTTATAACCATTAGTTTTTTTTTATATACCTATGTCCGATCGATACAGTATAATGTAATTTTTACATTAAAACATCTAACTGAATATTGTATTTATTATAACTATGCATTATTGTTAATTGTCCAAGCATATATATATCGCGCGATTTTAAAGTTAACGAAAGAACTTGAACCGGATTAGCAAAGAGGCCATGCCAATTACTTAATTCACAAGTATGACGTCGCGAAAATTTCTAGGCCGACATATTTATAACATTTACAAATACAAATATTTTTCGACTTTCGTATGCCATAGAATTAGAAACATCATAGTGGCGGTATTAGATAAATTGTTTTGTCTTGCTCGGCCGATTTAAAAATATCGCCGCAGTCGCGCTTGAGAAAAGCGCTGACGACGGGCGTTCCGCCTGCACATATAGAGCTTCGATGATATTTAATTGCGAGTGCGCACGTCCGAGGGGCAGAGAGCTTATCCTATATATATATATATTGTTTCAGACGTATATTACAATTATATCGTTTCCGTGCTATTGCATTTTCACGCGGATCATACGTAATAAATTATGTAAAGTTTGTTCAAAACGCACCGAGAAAATTAAATTTATTGAATTTCTAGAATTTTGAAAAACATTTTTATATTATTTGAAATTCTATGGATCATGTTTTACCAAGCACATCTACATAGGTAATCTTTAATTAACTTTATTAGCTACGAAGATACGATATTAGTTTGTAAATATATCGGATAAAACACATGACGTATATAAAATCTCAATTATAATCAGTCATTATTTCAGAGAATATCATGCCAATCATTGTAATAAAAAAAAAACTTCAAAGTAACCGTTAGAAATCCTTTGTCAACCTCTTCTAGAATTTCACCTTTATTTTTCCATCTTATATGATTTATCCTCCTCGCGTTATTTGCGAAAACGTTGCAAAACTTTACTACATATATATACATACATCACTACTGGAACAACATCTAAATTGTCCCCGAAAACTTTTACTGACCCCCTTCCCTTTCTCAACGACTCAGCGGGGGGTGGGGACGCAAACTTTCGAGCACACGACCCTGTCTTATATATATCAACTCAACTATAGGTCTATATATATATATATATATATATATATATATATATATATATATATATATATACATATATAGATCTAAAGACAATCCGTCGAGGCGGAACTTCCTTGGCGTGTATATAAACTTTCCGTGTCGCCGAATACAACACACGACATCTCGTCGTCAATATCTATATATATATAGAAGCGCGCGATTGCGACGCGACTCAAAAGTTATATATAGATATAGAAGACGGTGGTGGAGGGGTATCTAAATATATGAAGAGATCTCACCGCGACAGGTGAACGTACACGATCGGTCTCTCCCTCTTTCTCTCTCTCTCTCTCTCTCCCTCTCCCTATCTTTTATCTCTTGTAGACGCAATCACGCGAAGGGCAGTGAGAAAGATATATATATATATATATATATATATATATATATATATATATATATATATATAGAGAGAGAGAGAGAGAGAGAGAGAGAGAGAGAGAGAGAGAGAGCGAGAGAGCGAGAGAGAGAGCGCGCTATATAGATCGGCGGATATATACTCACAGAACCCTCGTGTTGCCGGGCACCTTCGGCACCCGGCTCAGCTTCTGAAAGATGCACCTGACCGTCTTGGGGGCCGAGCAGGAGCACCTAGTCGGGCAACGGTCGGTCCAGGTGACCGCTCCACTTCTGGCCTCCGCGAGCGAAACCACCAGCATCAGCAAGTGCACTATCCTCGATCTCTTCATCTTGCTAATCCAGGATTTTTTATTTTATTTTATTTTTTTTTTTTATTTAATGAAATTTTTTTTATCTCAAAAAAAGCTTCCGATTCTCACCGAGATCGAGGAGAGATTGTGAGATAGTGATTTGCTATATTATATTATATGCACCCTGTCACCTTTACCGAGCCGCGGCCGTGCGCGCTCCATGATTGACGATGACACTCGTTATATTACAATAACCGCGGGTCTATCTCCTTCTCTCTCGATCTCTCTCTTTATCTCCCTCTTTATCTCACGCGCGCACACCGGGCACTCGATGCAGCACATGCGAGGCGCGTTCGTACGCGGCCGTCTCCGTTTCGCTACTACTGCTGATGCTGCGCGGCGCTCGCGCCCGCTGAGATCCGAACCCATCAAGCTATATGTATACACACATATATGTATATATATATATATATATATATATATATATATATATATGTATATATATATATATATACCTAAAGAGACTGGTCGCCGCGCGCAGACGAAACGCGCGTGCGAGAGGGCAGAAATGAAGAGGGAGAGAGAAAGAGGGAAAGAGAGAGAGAGAGAGAGAGAGAGAGAGAGTGAGAGAGAGATAGAGAGAGAAAGGGAGAGAGAAGGAGAGTGGGAGGAGGGATTGCCGAGCACGCGGTAGTTTGCCGCCCCCGCGGGTGTGCGCGCGCGCGCGCGTTTTGTTTTTTTCGGCACGCGTGGTGGAATAGGAAGGAAAAGGAGAAAGAAAAAAAACAGCGGGTACGGGAGGGGGGAGGCAAAAAGGATTTGCAGCGAGACGACAACGACGACGACGACGACGACGCCGGAGTCCCTCGACGATTAATATATACAAAGCGCTTATATAGGGGGGGGGGTGACCGACTTTATTTACTATGTCTGTATGCAGTTAAGCAGGAGCACGAGGTCGATTTACATTATATATAGATCTGTGCGGGATATTTTACAACGCTCTAACCGAGCATCGAACAGTTCGAATCTCCGAATGTTACGTACATATAATTACGTTATTGATGGCGCAGAATTTGCAATGAATTTCAGCGTTTCCCAATTAAATTCAGAAGCCGTCTATGCGGCTTAAAATGGTTATCCGGCGATGGTCAATGCGTCTCATAGCATTTTGCTCCACTTTTCCAAGCGTAACGAAACTTCGCGTTATTGATATATCCTATAGTCGCCTGACTGCCAAATAAAACACAGAGTCATGATCTGCGGCCATGCGCCGAATATATAAAGTCTCGGTTCGATCGGCAGTTCGCTTTGTTTATAATGTGGTAAGAAACTTTGCGGGGAGTAGGGGGGAGGGATAAAGCTTAACTTTTACTCATCGATTCAAATTTTTAGATTAAATTGGTTGCTTTTTTTTAATTTACTGGATGGCAGGAGACGCGATAATTGTAGCAGATAGTTTTCATTATGTCACTAGGAATTACATTGATGCTCGACATGCTGAATCGCCGAAGATTGAGTCTTTTTAAATTTCAGGTTCGATCAGTTGAAAGTTCGAACCGTCCGCAAGCTCGAACGTCTCAAGCGTTCGAATCGGTCGAAATCGATCCATTCGGGTAATGAAGTCTTACGTTAATTCAAAGTTTCTATTTAATAGCATATTGCTATAGTATGTATAAAAAATGCCCGTCAGACTAATGACACTTTTTAATACGATGCAAAATAATTTCCATTTTACGCTTCCAAAGGTATGACATTACGTATAAAAGGTATGATATTACATATATAAACTTTCGTATTAGATAGTGGCATCGTGGAATTAAATTCAAATAATAGCACTATCTAAATTGTAAAAAACTATAAGTTTAATGAAGCAGTAATGTAAAAGAATTAAAAGTAATCTAATTAATTACTATAAAAATTTAAAACATTAGGTACAAATAAAAAACTAACTATCAATATATGGAAAGAGTAGTTTAACTAATATATTGACAGATGTTATAATTTATACTAATTAATAACAAGATGGATAACTTCTTATAAAAATATTTGTATCATCAAAAAAGTAAGTAAATAAAGAATTTGTTGTATTTTCTTTAATCTTTACTTTTTAAGATAGTTTTATAATTTTCCTTTTCTGTTTTTATTGTATATACTTATACTCCAAATGAGGGAATAAAAAACTATTATCCTCTGCTAAGTTATGTATAATACATTATATATATATATATATATATATATATATATATATATATATGTGTGTTGTGTGTGTGTGTGTGTGTGTGTGTGTGTGTGTGTGTGTGTGTGTGTGTGTGTGTGTGTGTGTGTGTGTGTGTGTGTGTTGGAATTAAATTATTTATATATATATATATATATATATATATATATATATATATATATATTCAAAGAAAAAAAAATTCCAACTTCCCGCTTCATTCATTCTCGAAAACACTCTATCGCGCATCTAAATATATACACACCGTTTTACCCCACTAAAAATCCAAGTGGATATAAAAATGAGAGACGGCAGCAGCAGCAGCAGCCGTCCCGCGATAGTATAATAGCATTGAAATATTAGATATTAAGTTGAGCCGGCAATCGTGTTAGAAATTGAACCTTGAATCCAAAGCTCGAATTTCAAGATTCGGACCTTAAGCTCGAGGCTCAGATTCATGCATTTCAAAAATTTTGAATTTTTCAAATGTTCGAATCGAAGCACCGCTATAAAAATTTTATTTGATTCTTTTGTTTTTTATTTTCGTCTTACAATTATGTAGGTAATTTGTACATTTGTGGAAAGAGGACGGCCGAAGTATACAATGATCAGAAACGAGCAAGTAAATATGGGCCATAGTGGTTACAATAAAACACAAATTACTTATGCTTACTTCCCTGAATGTGTCTTATGTGTATAGATTATACGCATATTTGGGCTTTGGGTTCAAATTTTCCAATTCCAGCGTTCCATCAGGACAATTGCTACAGCGGGCTTGGTTCTTGTTTTTACCTAATTTAGACTTTTCTAACACAACTAATGAAATTGGAAGACGCGACTAGATTAATTCTTTCTTTTTTTAAAATTTATATATATATATATATATATATATATATATATATATAATATATATTATAAAAGCCTGGATCGACAACTGTTTTGTAAGATATAAAGATAAATTATTGGAATGATGTAAAATACGTATAAGGCGTGATTAAAAAAAATTTTATGTGTGTGTGTGTGTATGTGTGTGTGTGTGTATTCAGCTACCCACGTGAATTCGGTACTATTTCTTTTTCATAAACATTTTCTTTTCTGTATTGCTTAAGAATCTTACATCTTTATATATTCGAGTGCATTAGTTATTCATAATAGTGCATAAATAATAACTAATTGAACGTGTTATTTCG